>CAJNIZ010017025.1:14712-39027 GCA_905231905.1 Symbiodinium pilosum
ATGGATTATAATATATACCATATACCATAATCCCTAACTATTATGCTAAACATCATGAAAATACGTGTTTTTACGTATGTTCACGACTCCAGGCCCCACAGCGCACCCTTCTGAAACCTTGACGCTTCTTTTCAAAAACTAAACCATATCTTCCCCCTTAATCAGATGGAATATGGGGTACAAGGGGATCTTACTTTAATCTACCCAAAGCCATATTATATTTACTTAAGGGGGACTATAAATCCTATAAAGCTGTCAGCTCGCCACTTGATACAGGGCTTTGCCCTTAGGGGAAATGATGAAACAATCACTCACCTCCGGTGGACATTGAACATCCCGCATGACCTAATAGGGACATCTAGAGGTTCTGTAGGGATATAGAAGGACCTTTAGGGATACATAGGGGTACATGATATATAGGGTTTAGGGGTTGATATTGCAAATTGTGCATGACCCTAAGCACCTTGTTCCTTGGGAACTATTTTACTACAGTATGTAGCCATGCAGGAATTTGATAATCAACAGTGCTGCAGCAGTCTCACTGCCTTGACAGCTCAAAGAACGCCTCCCCAAATGGAGTAGCGCTCGTTGGGTGGTTGGCCCAGTAAAGTTATATCATTCTGAAATGCCAGAAACAGAAGCAAGAAAGGACATAGCCGTACTCTATAATAGGGACCATCGTATCCCCCAAACAACATGATGCCACACGGCTGGGCCTGAAACTTCACTGAAGGTCTGATTCAGGTAGGACCTGGGTGCCTGCATAATCTTTTCCTCTAATATGATCCCCGACCTAAATCGTAACTTTGCCTAGACTATGTAGCCGGAATATAGTAGAGTACATGTTGAATACCGGGGGGGTAGTGGATGCTCAACTGGGTTGCCGTTGAGCAACCTAAGCTACATTGATAATCAAACCCCATTATCTACTACCTGCCCATGCTTTGGTATCCTGACGGAAGTTCCTTCACAGCAACCCAGTCAAGATCAGGAAAAATCCGGCTGACGGGAGCCCGGAAGAAACTAGCACAAGCTCGACTAGGTCGTTCTAGCATCAACCCACGGTTAAGGATGTTTTTTGAAGTGTAGGGCTTCGGGTTGAGGGTTTATGGTTAGGGTTCTGGCTTTGGCAACAACTTAAACCCTAAACCCTAGACCCCTAAACCCTAAACCCTAAACCCTACACCTTCGTTCCACTTCATCCCTCCAGCCGCCGCCAGGGTGCTCCTCTTGTGAGGAGGCAGCTGGATGTGGGCACGGGCCCTTCTTAGAAGTAGGCCTCATCAGAGCCCCTTGATGGTTTGGACTTGGAGGACTAGGGTGGAGAGTTTAGGATTTCGAGTCTAGGGGTTTGGGGCTTTAAGGTTTAGGGGTTTAAGGTCTAGGGCTCAGGCTGGACGTGGGGTTGCAGGTTCCCAATACAACCTTCTGACTGTAGTTGCCGTGCGCAAGTTTCCTTTCTTCCGGGTTCGCTTTGTTTGGGGGCAATTTTCAACATGTTTCGCAAGGGTTGAATTACTGGGCAGTACTGTGAAGGCCCACAAAGATGCTTTCTGACTCGCGTGATAGGGTCCCTTGTACAACAACCGGTGCAACTTCTGCATTACTCCAAGATACCGCCTAGATTAGGATTTAACGTGTAAAGTGGCTCTTCGCGCGCTTGGGGCTTGGCTTAGAACTCAGGT
Source organism: Symbiodinium pilosum (assembly GCA_905231905.1). NCBI lineage: Eukaryota > Dinophyceae > Suessiales > Symbiodiniaceae > Symbiodinium > Symbiodinium pilosum. The sequence goes on from CAJNIZ010017025.1 coordinate 16,398, forward strand.
CATAGAATCTGGACGGCCGTGGGCCTTCCGCCTAGGATCCTCCAACCCCAAACCCTACAACCCTTGACCCGAAATTCTGAGCCCAAACCCTGGTCTCGCGGAAGTGTTGGTTAACAGCAGCTCTGGCACTCTCAAGAAATCCGCTTGGACCACCGTTGCTATTCTTGTTGTTGCACGAAACCCCGGACATCAGTGAGATACCCCTGGCACAGTTGGGTTGCTGTTAAGGAACTTAACTTAAGTTACCATAATATGGGAATATACAAGAGGGTTCCCTTATTTAGTAACAATTTAAGTTTCTTAACAGCAAGCCAGAGAACCGATCTATAGCCGTTTTCTTCAGAAGTGGATGCGACTTCAGGATGTTGAAACTTCCTTAACCTACTGGGGATTAGTATGGAATGAGGGAATATAGTAGATAGGGAATATCTAGGGATTATATTCCCTTACTCCCTACTCACCCCCAGCAAGTTGAGTAGCTTTCACGAACTGTTGGGTTTCAGGCTTTCAACTCAGGGCGCCGAGCTTTGGGCGTCCAGTCTTACGGTTGAAGCCATCAGGATTATATGGCACAAATGGAAACACGCCCAGGGTACTAAACCCTAAACCCTAATTAGCTACAAGTCAGCAGAGGCACTTTAGGCCATCAGCTGTTGACATCATCAGGATAAGAACCCGCTTCTCCACCTGCCTGAGCAACCTACGAATGTCTGAACTTGCAGCTGCTGGAATACCCTTACCCCAAAATGGGCGTTTAGGGTTTAGGATTCAAGGTTACGCCTCACAGAGACAGAGACGTGAATGCCTGTATAGGTCGGGTCAAGCTGCAACCGCTAGTAGTGGTGTAATACGCCATAAAAATATAGGAGCCCGAATGTAATTGACCAGTATCCCCTGTGGTCGCGAGTAATGGCTGCGCCTACCTGGAGGGTCAGGGGGACTTACTAAGTAGGTTAATAACCCCTACAATCCATATAGTAACCATTTGGGTACTGCCCACCCTCAGTATGAGGTGGATAAGAAGTATAATATGGGTATATATATATATATCCCTTAAAAGGACCCCTAATATAGACTGTTACCGGGTGGGGGCAGTACCCAAGCAACCATACTTATGCCCATTATAAACCTAGTTACTAAGTCCCCCTGACCCTCCAAGTACCCCAATGCATGCAGCGACCCAGCTTTGAAGCCGATGCCTCCGCCAAAAACCCAAATGAGCTGTAGTCTAAACTCCTAGTATCCCCCTTAATGACCCCTAGAATATTCCCCTATATAATCCCGGATATAATCCCCTTTAAGGAGTTTAGACTATAGCTCAAATGACTTCAGGCCCCGTGCTGCGCTATGACAGAGATAGAAATGTCTTAAAACAGGAATGCTCCCAGGGACCCTACCGGTAGGTCGAGGATGTGGGTAGCTTGGAAGATTGTGAAGGGCTCTGTTGTCAAAAAGCTGACTCGCTGCTGTACTTAAACTCCTCCTTCTGCTGCTACTCCTCCTCCTTCTCCTCCTCATCGTCACCACTACTGCTATTGCCGTTACATACCTTAGCTGCGGCGACGGCGACGGCGACGTCACCAAGCTACTACAAAGACCGGGCTAAGGGCTAATACTATCATCTGGGGTTTAGGGTTTAGGGCTACTGGTAGAAAAGAATCATGACAGAAGTACAGCATAGGCATACAAAGAAGAACGAGGACGGCCTTTGCTGTCCTGTTACACATCACATGAGCTGCAGTCGACAGTCCTAGTATCCCCCTTAACGACCCTTATAATGGGCCCCTATATAATCCCCTATAACCCCGTCTGAGGAGTTTAGACTATAGCTCACATGGCGTCTTCGTCTTGGGCTAAGTCTCCTGAATACGCCCACACCTATACCTGTGCATGTCAGAGCCTCAAGTCCTAACCCCAAGCATTATATTACCATTATTACTACTTTATAAGTATTAATATCGATATCACCATGATTACTATTATTATTACTGCAATTATTATTAATATATTTGTATTATCATTGCTAGTAGTTTCATTATTAATGTTATTACTACATACGCTTGGTGGATCCTGGGTGCCGATACCCAGAATACCTAGAAACTGGCCTGGCTGAAGCCCATGAAAGCTGATTGCGACAAACCCTCCCTGCCGGGTGCATGGCTTAGCCAAGTCCCCACCCACAGAGGGATACGGACTGGGAGCCCGAGTCTCTGCAGGCCTCAGGTTTTTTGCAGATATTGTTAAACAGCCCTTCCCAAATTCCATCTAGACCCAGGTGTGGGGCTGCCTATTCTGATTGATGATGTTGCACACAGTAAGATAGCTCCATAGTTCTGAGTTTGAAGCCCTTTTGGGTCTATTCCCAGCAGCCACTACAGACCAAGGTGAACTCATTTCAGCTTGCTACAAGTCGCCGAGAGGAGCAGACCGGGATTGCCTTAGGGATGACCTGGGTTAAGGTTTATGACTAAGGGATGACTTGGGTTAAGGGTTATGGTTCAATTGGGGATGACTTGGGTTTAGGGTTATGGTTGAATTAGGGATGACTTGGGTTTAGGGTTTAGGGTCTGGGGATGACTTGGGCTTTTGACCGGAGATTCTTGCCGGCAAACAGGGCTCTGATTCAAGTTTCAACAGTCAAGCAGGCCAAAACAAGCCAGGGCAAACGAGATCTGGAAGTGCAGAAAACAGGAAAGAAAACATACAGACTAAAACAGACCAAGACAGCATGCGGACGGAAGACTAAGTTCGCTCGCAGCTTATTCGTGGTGCTCACGTATTGCACAACTATTATTACTGTAAGCAACTTGACAAGCAAGCGACGGTAGACCTAACACTCATAATGCTTCTGCAATGACAGGACTAGATATCATTAGCAGTCATTAGCATCAAGCATCAACATAATGTCAGCTTTGTTGATTAGGCGCAGCTCAGGCACATTGCAAGGGCGTTCTTGCTGAACAGAGCCCCGTGTTTGGAGCTTGAGAACTTGGGTTGGTCAGGGAACAGGGATCAACTAAAATTGTAGTAACAAGAATAATAATAATCATGGTAATATGGATATTAATATTAATAAGAAAAAGTAATAACGGTAATGTTATGAATGCCTCATCCACATGACGCCAACAGCTTCTGTCACAGACTTCCACCTATACAGCTGACCGCTCGTGAACCTTGATAATGTTGTGATCCCGGCCACCTCCAGAGATGTCCAACTACTACAGTCTCTTCGTCAGAAGGAAACAAAGTTGAGAAAACACACTTTCAGAGGAACATATGCGGCTAATTGATCTCCACAGATGGATCTGCGTCTCCCAAAGGGGCCCACACATTGTGTGCATCCCCAGATTGGGCACCCTGACATGTTGATGATTTCTTCGCCCGAAATTGTCTCTTTGTAGTTAAAATATCCGCTTAGCAAAGGTCATGTGCGTGTACCTACCTACCTACCTACCTACCTACCTACATACCTACCTACATACCTACCTACACACCTACCTTACTACAGAGATACATACCTACCTACATACCTACATACATGCTTGTATCTGTGTATATGAGTGCTACAGGCTGCACAGCATCCAACCTACAATGGATCTCTAGAATTCCCGACAATCACTTTATTGTCCGATGCCTGTGCTATGGCTCTACCTAGCCTCTATGCCCCGATCATTACGAAGCCACAAAGACCAAACCCTGAACCTCAAAGTGCAACTGGAGTCGGCTTAACTTTAGGATTCTGGGTTTAGAGGCTAGGGTTTAGTGGGAAGCGCTGAGTCTATGGCTTCAGGTTCCGGCTCAGGGTGCCTAGAGTTCGGGGTTGCGAGTTTCAAGTTTCGGGATTAGCGTGCAAGGTTTTAAGTTTGGGGATTAGAGCAGTGGGATTTTGAAAGAACGCCCCAAGTCCAAGACCTAGACCCTGAATCCCTGATCCCTACCCTTCTCACAGAGTTGCCGCTGCTGATGCTACTGTAGAGAAGGCTACATGTGTTCGTTTCTAGGTAAAGCTTTCCAAATCAAGTGAGCCTTTCTTCCTGAAGAGCTGTGAAGGTTCCGACGGATTATCATGCGATCCATTCCGTGATTCCCCACATCCCAAACTCCAAAGACAAGGCAAGAATAGCGATACCTTAGTCCAGGCTGGCCTCACGTAGCAAGGTTGCTTGCAGCGCACTCTGTAAGATTTAGGGCTTTGGGTTTAGGCGTGATGTCCCATAACCTTCATTATTCAAGATCCCCTACTAGCCCCCAAACCTGAAACCCTGGCCCTTAGACTCTCATCCCTCGACCCAAGAGCGCTAAATCCTATGTAGGTAGCCCTAATCCCTAAAGCCCCCGCTACATGCCTGCAAACAATGCTTTCCATGTGGCTGTGGCAACTTTGGAGCAGGCTGCTGCCTCTCAGATTGCAAGGCTTCTCAACATGGGATGATGGGATTTCCGAAAAATTGGGGATATTTCTTTGGGGTCCTTAAAACAAGGACTACAGTAGTTAGGGGGGTCTATATTGGGGTCCCCTAAACCCTAAACTCTTTGGGGTCCCCTATATATGGAAACTAATATGTAAGAATCAGACCTTGGGGTTTCGACCGGGCTCTGAAAGCATGAGCCCCACTTGGGATCCTGAAGCTATGCGGGGACTTCTGGGCTTAAGGAGTCCACAGTGGGCAAACGTTAAGAAATTTCAATGAGCAGCTGAAAGCTTTGGACTGGTGGGTTTAACCCTGAACCCTTAACCCCTAAACCCTAAACCCTAGGGCTTAGGGATGAAGATTTTACTTTGATGGCTTGGAGTTTGGGACTACAGGCTTGCGCACTGGGGGTTGAATCTTGCGCAAAATTGCCGAGGACTTATCGTCTATTGTAAGGTTTAGGTTTGGGATCGTGGTGAAGTGTTTTGATGACGTGTTGGGCAGCACCTTCATTTTTACAAGCATGCGTTGTTCCTCTGCTGCCCAATACAGTGCGTGATCCAGACTACTAGAGTCTTTGGGACCGACTCTTTGCTGGCATTGCTTGATCCTACCTTTGAGGCATGTCACGGTCGCGCAGGACTGGATACCTTACACAGGATCTGTCTGGGTTTGGGATTGAAACGGCCTGGGAACTGATTGCACATGGTTCAAGGCCAGGGCTCAAGCCCTAAACTTCAGGGTTTATTTCATAGGCCTGAGCCCTACCCTTGACAGCCAAAACCCCCAGCCAAGGCATCGAAGCAAGAATTCTCGAACATAAGACCTCCTGCTACGTGAGAGTACGTCCGGCCAAGAGCTGGACCTGTTATCTTGGAAGTACACATTTAGAGGTCAGTACCCAGGGTGTAAGCAGGCTAATTGCTCCAGCAACGCTTCGCAATGTACATCAATATTGCTCCAGTTGTGCAACCTAAACCCGCAACCCTAGGCAAACTCGGAAACCAAAATCCAAAAGGCGCTGCCTCTCCAGCGGGGTCATTCCCTTTGGTGGCCAGAGGAGACGATTTGTGTGGGCCTGAGCAGTCCAGACCACAAGCCTCGTCTCTTGAAATCGAGAAAACAACGACAATTTCCCTTGTGGGTGCGTACCTTAGATTACAGCTCGCTACTACGGCAAAGTTATTTCATGATAGACACAATCCTGCCTGACCTTGATGGTAATGTACCGTCATAATTTCCATGATGTATGTACATGTTGTCCTGCAGGAGTTCATCATGATGATGCTTGTGCTGCTGTCGCTGCCGTGGCCACCGCCACCGCCGCCGTCGCTGCTGCTACCGCTACCACTACAGCTACACCGTCCGAAGCTCCCCCTCATCCTTCTTCTCCGCCTGGTGCCACTCTCTCGCATACTACTATGGCTACTACTACTGGCACTGGGCTTGTTGCTTTACTAGCGCAAGACAAATGACAATCTCTTGTCGTAACCAACTTGGAATGATGGTAGAACAAATTGTGATGAGGGACTGACTGTGAAACACAATGCAAGGCTTAACGATACTGATGCTCGTAAAAGCGCTGCTACCCCGATAACATGCCAATCCACCATCTGCAGCCTCAAAGATTGAAGGCGTCCAACGCTTCTTGTGGGTGTTCGGAATCATTCAGAGCAATCTATGAGCTTTGAGGGCATCTTGATGTGTCAAAACATTTTTTTCGTCGGCTGCACTGGAAGGTTGCAAAGATGGGATCCAAGCCAGTCCACCTCCAAAAGTGGATCAGCCTTGCTGGGAACTCCGACATTAAAAGCCGAGACGGCGGAAAACGGTTTTGCAAATCCAGGCGGCTGCCTATGCCCAGGAAGATTGCAGCAGAAATCCGCAACTAAGTGAAAAGCACATTTCCAAACCTTCACGAGATAAGGAAAGAACACAAAAAAGATGCAAGACCCAGCAAGGCTTACAGTACCAAACCAGCGAATACGATTTCGACAGCGCTTCCAAGATATTCATAACATAAGGGCACACGAGAATGTGGCAAATTCCGCTCAACACCCTAAACCTAGAACCTTTACACCCTCAAAGCTCAAGCCTTCATGGCAGTGAGCAGCGTGTTGTTTGGTGCTTGAACCAAGTAAGATTATATTCTGTGTAAAAAGCACTGCATCCAAAAAGACATACTCTTACTCTATAATGGGCGTTGTAGTACCCCCAAACAAAAAACTACTCAGCTAGACACGTGCCAGATTTGTTGATTGGCCAGCCTCAAGCCTCGTTTCAGCTCAGGCAGGCTGCAGACATGCGAACTTCTGCTTGCAATGGATTTTTCAATCCCATGATCGTAGAATACCAAAAGTAAGGAGATTACGTAATGCTCGAACTAAGAGGTATGTAATTAGGGGTCCCGAGAAATGGCAATCATCATCATATCATAAGATACTTACCCTGAACCCTAAATAGTAATTCCCATTTTCTTTTCATTATCCCAATATAATGCCAACATACTATAGTAGTTTCCATTTTCTTCTCCATTATCCGAATATAACCCTAATATGTTTAGACTGCCCAAGAGCTTACACAACAGTCATCCTGACCCACCAACACGGACCCCAACTACGCGGTTTAGGGTCTAGGGTCCAGGGTTTAGGGTTTAGGGCTTAGGGCTTAGATTCGCATCTTCTGTTTGAGAGCTTCAAACTTCCCATACATCACCTTGCTTATAGTACCTATTGCGATACTAAAAATCTGCATGACCTTGATGTACAATAATGCCACGGTTCCAAAGGTACAAGATACTTGGGGCCATGCTGGATTTTAGCATCTGCCATATGAGGTGAGCACATGAAAACACGTTAAGTTTACTGTAGACTATAACCTCTACAGTTCCCTATATGATTCCAGATTCCATTTAACTTTCCTTTTGATTCTCCAGTATTAAGAGGGATACAACTTTAGGGGCAGGGTACAGATCATGAGTGAGTTCTGACGACTAGGGGCTTCAAGGTCCAGATCACCAGGATTCTGTTGTTTCGAGGTGTGGAGAGAGCTTTGAAACCATTCCATACGTGTTTGCATTCAACTTGATTGTTGCATATGCCAGAAGCGGCACCTTCAGAGGAGTAGGATGATCTATCCGACCTGTCCATCGCTGAAACCACCCTAAACCCTAAACCCAAAACCCTAAACCCTGAACCCTACACCCAGCTTCTGTTCGTAGACTTTGTCGCATTTGTGCACAGGCAGCCAATGACCTGTAAAAGGATAAAACAAGGCAAGGATCCCGCAGCTCATATGAGACTGTATTCAGAGTTTCTCAAAAAGGATGCCCAAGCAAACCTACAGAGAGATGGGGCATAATGTAGGAATATAGGTGATTGCCCAGAATAGGGGAACCCCACTGTAGGCCCCAATATACTTTCATCCTTATTATACGGACCCTAAATAAGTCCCTAATTTTTGGAAACCCCATGTATAGACACTCCGCGGTAAGGATGGTAATGGGACGGTCTTGAGGAAATTCTTCTTGCGACCTCATGCAAAAGTTTAAGGTTGTTAGGGGTTTAGGGTGTGTGGCTTAGGGTTCAAGTAAGCATTGCCGCAGAGGAAGCGCCCAGACTTCCATTCCAGTTCTGTCAAAGTTTTCTTAGTGTACCACAATACCGTAATAATATTGCAATGCCCAAAGGTCTACGCTACTTAGGGTCATGCAGCACGGGCTCCAACCGTGAAACCACTATGTCATGGCGGTAACCCCCAGCTTCCATTATATCTTGCCGTTTGGTTTGCCATTTGGTTTGCGATTTGGTTTGCCATTTGGTTCTCCTGAGCCCTAGGCCCTAAACCGACCCCGAAAGTCTGGGGCTAATTATGTGAGAGCTGGAAAAAGGATCCCCCCTTCATGATCTCCATTTAGAGACCGAGAGCGCCGCCCTCTACTTGCAGAGGCATGTTGTCTCCACCTTGGGTACTGCCCACACCCAGTAAGAGTCTATAAGATCTATAAGAATCGAGCACTGGAACAATTTGGGGGTTCCCCCCCCCCCCAGAATAAGGAAGGAGGGGTGCCAGGTTAAAAGAATGATTGGGGCTTTTGCAGCACTATTAAAAACTGAATAGGAGTGTATTGAATCTCTATTAAACATCCATAACAAGATGATTCCTGTGTCATGGGGGCTCCTGGAACTCTATACATTAACAAGAATAGGAATGTAATAGGACTATCCGGATAGGTTCCCCAAAAGATGCCTTTTAATCTGGTCCCTTTTCCACATACGAAATGCCACCTAATTGTAGCTAGTCTTTGGAGCCAAATTCTACCCAATTTTTGTTCTTTGAATATGGTCACTTTTGGTCACTTTTGTTGTTCCAGTGCTCGAATTAGACGTACTACAAGGAACTATATGAATATATTATCTTCACAATCCAACTGCACTACCCTACTTTGTAGCAGTAGCTATAACCCAATTACAGGTAACTACTTGGAGGCTCATGGGACTTAGTAACTACTTGTAACTGGGATCTCAACCCCACTTATAATTGGGGGAACCCTGATAAGCCGATTTAGGGGGATTATAAGTAGGATTATAAGCCCAGTTCTAAGTAGTTACTAAGTCCCATGGGCCTCCAAGTAGGCATCATGGCTGCAAGTTGGTTATAAGTAGCACGCCCCTCCAAGCAGCAAGGACAGCATTGATGCACTGGCAGCTGCTCACCATGGGCCCCACTGTAACGCGCAAATTTGTTAGCATGTTTCTTCTACCACCTTAGAAAAGGGAATAAGGATCTAGAAAAACTCCCTGCGGAGCCCCGCCCACTGTCTTGACAGCCTAAACCGCAGGAAATGGGCTGCGGGCTCCGACCGACCTTCAATCAGAAGATAGCGCAGAAGATAGCCCTGCACACCTTTCAGTCGCGAAGGAACGTCCGTCTGCTTCCCACACCTTGAGTCTCATTACTAGAAGCAATGAGGGTTTCCCAAACTTAGGGGTACCTTTTTGGGGTCCCCATAGTAAGGATTATAGTATTTGGGGGTCTATATTGGGGTCCCTTTATTTTGGGTAACTACCAAATTGCTCCTCATGCAACTCTTGAATTCCTGATATAACTCCTAGATGACTCCAGCTTCGGTTCAATGTTCCGACTGATTTCCCATTCATTATACCCCAAAGTCCATACCCCTATCTTAGAGCCCCTATAACCCATTTCAACGTCTAGGGGGTGCGCAGCAGCTTCGTGACTTCCACACCTGTGAATTGAGTTATGTAATTAACCTCCATCTTACCAGGGTTTAGGGTTTGGGTATTAGGTTCAACACCTACTTCTTAGGTAGGTATGTTGCGAAACACGAGCGCTATGCATGAAAGTAACTATGAGGGAGTACAGGATGTTACCTGGTTGTGGCTTCGGTTTTTCCTAGCAGGCGTGGTTTGGTCAAAAGATGCTGTACGTCTTAAGTGAGGTCTTCTGGAGGTCCTGAGCTTTGCTATCAAGAGGCGAGGCCGCTACACCAGGGGGCCTGAATTCCTCAAAACAATGAAAACCCCAAACCTTGAAGGGATTCTAGTTTAAGGTTCAGTCATTACTTTAGAGTAGGGCTTGCAGGTATGTCCTTTCTACTTGCCTGCACATCCTGTGAGAGATTGTGTGTTCTACTTCGCTGCACCGTTGCAGCGGATTTTCATACTGCCAAAATGCCGCTAAACCCCGATCAGAAATCGTTCAGATATGGCAAAGCAACATTCCCCAGGGATTTAAATAGGGGATTACATAAGGGAGTATTGTGGGGCTTCTTGAAGGGGATACTAGGAGTTTTCGACTATAGCCCCTATCATCCCCCATATAATCTCAGTTTCCATCTCATTCTCCGTGTTCTTTTTCATTTGATTCTCCATTATTACCCCTATAATATCCCTCTATACCCCTTAAAGGGACTTAAGGTTTCCATTTCATTTTCCATTTTCTTTTCCATTTGATTCTCCATTATTAAGGGGGATACTTTAGGAGCCTGTAATAGTGGTATAATAGGAACATAAGAGGACCCTAACCTAATCCCTATTATCCCCTATAGGCACTGTTACTGGGTAGGGAGTCCACCTAAGGGATACTATTATTACCCCTATAATATCCCTATATAGCCCTTAAAGGGACTTAGGGTTTCCATTTCATTTTCCATTTTCTTTTCCACTGGATTCTCCATATGACCCTCACAAGTGCGAGGCAGATGGCTGGCTCCGCTAGAAAGATGATCACATCTCCAACTTGACTTTATCTAGTGGTTTCCCAAAATTAGGCGTACCTTTTTTAGGGGTCCCTAGAATAAGGACTATAGTGTTTTTGGGTCCATATTTGGGTCCTCCCATTTTGGGAAACTACCATCTGCTAGCAGACGCTCGGTGGGTTGCACAGACACCTCAAAACAAACTTTCATTGGCGCTGGAATCGTTATTGCTGAAATGGCTTCGGGATTGGAATTACGGTTGTGGGTTGACTCTGCACGTTGTTTTGGGTGCCTGGTCCCACTCATTGAGTCGGCGGAAGGGCCCTAACCCTGTCCGCGACTGAGAGACTCGCGCTCGCGTAGCACTTGCTTTGCCGTGTTCATAAAGCTGAAACAAATCTAAAATAATCCCCTCGTCTTCTAACATTAAACCCCCGCCCCCTTATATTAAATAAGTCCATACCTCATTGTTGGAGTATTTAATGCTAGGGGGTGGGGGGGGATGTTAAATTAGGGGAGGGGATTATTGCAGAAGCCTAAACCACTCGAAGCGGGGTCTGAGGAATATGTGAGATCTAAAAAATCAAAGTCCAGTTCTGGCATGGGGATCAGGGAAAAAAATCTTTGTGTGAGTTGTAGGGGCATGATTTCACAATGTACGTAAGATCTTGGTGCTTCTTATCACCTGCCCCTCCATGTCAGATCCTTTTGCTGAACCTCTCTAATAGCTGATGCTTGCAACCCCTTCATCAAAATAGCACGCAAACCCCCACCCCCCACCCCGGCACCGCCCCTAGTATGAAATGTTCCCCCATAAGAGACCTTCCATGGTGAAGGACATATGTGGGTGGTTGTCAAAATTATGGTCTCTTTTTAGGTGCCCTAAATATTAGGTGCCGTATTATAATAGGGACCCAAAAAGGGACCATAATTTTGACAACCACCCATGTGATATTGGGGGGTAGGGGGTTCTTGAAGAGTGAAGTGCTCCCCTTAGTTAACAACCCCACACGCTTCAGGTTGAGGGTTTGGGAATGGGGAATGGTAGGTTGTCAACATAGTGATCTCTTTTTGAGTCTCAAATATTTTCGGCAACGGGGGAGATACATAGAACCCTAAACCCTAAACCCTAAACCCAAATCCTGGAGCAATTCATTCTATAATGTCCCACAGACCCACTATCAGTTCCTTAAACGTTGGGACGGGTACCTGGTCAGGCACCGTGCTGTAATCCGAAGCGCAAAACCCTAAAACCCTAAAACCTACACAAAATCTGAACCCAATCTGAAGTCTAGTTTCGGTGGACCCCCAACCCCTGTATTAGCGGTATGAGACGATTATAAGAAGACCCGACGCCATTATTGGGTGGGTGGTCCACCTAAAAATCTATCCTCCGCTTTTTCTGAAGGCTATTCGCCGAATATTGTTTCCGTGATCCTGGATTACAAAGCAAACGTAAACTAGTCAAATGATAATTTCTCTAGTTTGTCCCATAATATCCTTACAGGGCCTATAATCCCATCCTAGTTTCCTCTTTGCCCAGGTTGTGTAAGGCCACCGCTACTTTCAAATAAGAGATCGCAAAGGCCACTCCCTGCTGCTTTTGCGGTGCGGTAAGGAGTTAGTCGGATTTAGCTTGTAGGGCTTCGGGCTTAGGGTTGGTTTCCAAACAGCTGCAAAAAAAACTTGATGGTGACAAAGCAAGGCAGGATGTGAGAAACGCTTGAAAGTGATTCATGCCTATCACAGCATGCGGAGTGACTAGTTGCGACTAGAAAACTCAAGCCCGTCAAAATCACAACAACCAGGAAAACAAGGATGACGATAACTTTGAGTTTAACCTGACATGGGGCTACAGAGAATGATGACAGCAAGTAAGGCAGACCTCTAGGCCTCTGAATCGGATTCTGACGGGTTGTCTTACCTTTTGTACTTTGTGACCACACATTCGGCGAGACAACTTGACTCGGCCAGGCCAGTCTGGCCCGATGATTCATGGGTGCAGCAACTCGACCATTCTCCAAAACTCATGCATGGCCTGGGCACCAAAGTCTAAAAACACTGTGTAGGGGTCGAAGCTTTTGGGATGTGGGATCGAGTCTTAAGGGATGTGGGGTTGGAGAGGTTTGGCTGCGGAGAAAGACGTGTACCAAAGCACCCCTGAGCTTGCAAGGATTCTGAACCCCAAAGCAAGACCCTTAACCCTATCTGAGCTCCAGTTTAAACTCGTAGTAACCCCCTCAATAACCTCTACAGGACTCCCCTATCTAATTCACTATAATATAATCGCCCTTCAAGGAGCTTAGATTATAGCTCATGTGAAGCCCACGACCCTGCTGAGCTTCACAGTGGCCAAACAGTGCACAGCCTGAAGGGGATCATTAACTGTCGGAAGGGCTCCTGTGCAGTTAGGGCCTAGGTGGCTGAAGGCTTCTCAAAAAGGGGCTTTCTAGGATCCCAAGAGCAAGGGGTTAGGGTTTGGATTTGGATTTTTGGGTAAAACTTGAGGACCTGATAAGGCTTCCCTCGAAAACTATCAGATTCCCTGACACTCTGGAGGCTTATCGTCTATGGGTTATGAGCTGGATTTCGTCCTCTTCGTTAACCCCAAACCCTAAAACCAAATAGTAGTTTACATGCTATTTTCCATCATCCCAAGATAACACCTGTATAACCCTGAAGTCCTTAAACCCTAAACCATGACACAGGCCCCACTGCCCAAGAAGCCCCTCCTTCATGTGTTGCATGGCCAAATGCCTGCGGAAGCTCGAGGTTGCCAAGCTCTCGAAAATTAAAGTCCCAAGGAAATGTGCTTGGTGTAGAAAAAGACACTATTAGTATAAAATCGTATTAACAAAAGATAGACCGCCTTCAAATGCTCATACGGAATCCCCCATGATACATCATGCACGAGGTTCTAATCTGAAATGTACCTCATATTACAAGATATTGTGAGTTGCTACAATTTTCGGCCTTGGCACCCTCAGCATGCGTTTACATCGGCCGGGTGGCAGACACCCTATCGGTTCATTGCACGTCCCGGTAGCAGAGGAAAGAGAAAGGAGCCCAAAATCTTTCACACGTGTTGCAGACCTATGTTATACAGATAGGGAAACTGCTCAACAGTCATTTTCTGTGCCCACATTGTTTTAAAGCCACATCTGAATGACTCTCCGAAAAGGGCACTCGTCTCACGTATGTGCAGGACGCACGCACGAATTCATGTGAACGCGTAATACAGCTGGAAAAAAACATGTTTTTAAGACAAAGCTTACAGCTTAGTAGCTCGGGAGTCTTTGTGATGCCCTGTCTGGTTCCATGTTTGTTTTCGGGAAGCTACATCAGTTGAAACGTCCTTGGCTCCTTGAGTATAGCAAGTCGCCTCCAGAATGGACCACACATCTACAAATGAAAGCGCCCGGTGTTCTCCATGGCGTGGGTGCCTAGAAGGATCTTGGTTGATTAGTCCCTTCTCTTTCATGTGCAGCACCCCCAACCCTGTAATGTTCAACATGTCCGCCTTTATGTTTGATCTAATTTGGGGAGTGTACAAACAGAATTAGGCAGAGGGTCTTGAATGTTAGGAGTGGGCACACTTTTGTGTTGTGGTTACACTAGGCCTATTAACAGGTAATCTCCACAACTACTGTAGGGGCATACATAATTACCAATTTCAGGTCAGAAAGGAATGCTATGCCACCAGGGCGTCCCACCCTCCACAAAATAATATACACTAATATACTATAATATACCGTAATATAGTATAATCTACCATAATATACCATAATATGCCATAGTATACCATAATATACCAGGGGTCTGTTTAAGGTAGCCTAAACCCTATAGCATCCGCAACCCTCCACGGTATAGCAGGTGCCCGTCCAAGCTCGAGAGCATGTTGTGGCGGAAGAGCCAAGTATTCCCCTCCCACTAACAAAAAAGCCCCAACCCCTCATAATGTGGTTATGCCTAGTAGAAGATGTCTTCCACCTACTATGTGATGATCTCATTTTGGGAAAATTCATCATGATCAGGTGGGAGGGTGGAAGATGCAGACAAATCTGCGTACTCACTAACAAATCACAAGAGTGGTGTTTGTTGGTGTTTGAAACAAGTAAGATTGAACTCGTCTTATAAAAGCACTTCGCGCTCCAAAAGAGGATAGAGTAGTACACTATATTGGGGGAGTGTATTATCCCTCTATGAACATACTACTCGCATCTTGATATGCAGATCCCTTAGCTATGTCTCCCAGTATGTTCGAGGGAAATCCAAGATTGTCGGGTGGAAACTGTTTGCCAAGAAGATGGGGATGTTCTTACGGAAACTTGTTGCCCATTTGGAGGTTTGGACGCTTTTGCTGCAGGGCGCAAGATGTAACAGCTGAACCATGCGTATTAACTGTTCATTCACGCAGCAAACGTAAACCCCATCTGCAACGATAGGCCCAGTCACGCAAGTTTGTTCAACTTACCAAAGCTTCCACGTGAAACTCCGGGCGATTCTTTTTGGCTGTGGCATTGAGAGCTGAATACCAGAGTCATAGGTCCTTGCCCTGCGCAACGCGATCTCCTCCCCAGACGGCGATTGTTGGTCTAAGTTTGGAGTTTAGGGTGTCACGACGCATCAAAGCGTCTTGACTTCTGAAACAGAGGAAGATGTAGCATGGCTGTGCTGTGGGTAGCCTGCGTCGTGCTCAACGGCGCGGGATTCTGAAGGTGCCTCCATCATGTTGATAACGCCCCCCCCTAGGTTCCCCCTTACTTTCTCTTAATGAGGCTTAACTATCCTAATAAGGTTTAGGGTTTAGGGTACCGCAATTTGGGCCTGGCCTTTGAGCTCTAGCTTCAAGATGAACAGGGTGGTGCAATTGAGGCTTGCCACGCCCATTCAAGATGACCCATAGTCTAAACGACTAAACCCCTCGCTTCCCCCTTAGTAACCCCTTATAGCAGTCCCCCTATATAATCCACCAAAACCCCTTTAAGAAGTTTAGACTCTAATACAGGTACGCCTTTATGGCAGTCCCCCTATATAACCCCTCTTTAAGGAGTTTAGCCTACAGTACATGTGCAAAACAAGTGTCGCGTGCCGGAAATCGTGTGGTCTAATAGTCTCCTTTGCACCTCTCGGCTCACGTGCGTGGCCACCCCCTTGCTGCTGCTGGTTACAAATTAGAGTTTAAGGTTTAGGATTTAAAGGTTTAGGGTTTAGGATTTAGGGTTTAGGATTTTAGGGTTTAGGGTTTATATGGGAGTTACACAAGGCTATATGAGCTATAGTCTAAGCTCCTTGTATCACCCTTGGTAACCCCTTCAATACTCCTATATATAATCCCCTATATAACCCCCTCTGGCTCATGTAAGGGTATATAAGGGTAATATTCGGGGATACTAGACAATCAAACGGAAAAGAAGATTGGGAAATGAACTGGAAATTAAGGGTTCTATAGGAATATGTAAGGTCGGTCTCACTTCCAGTCGTGTGAACCCCAAACCCTGAACCCAAACCTGAGCTGCAACTCCTGAAGCTCTTAACCCTCCAGCAGGGAAGTCTCCCAACCCTGAACTCGAAATCCAAAACCAGAATCCCGGAACCCTACACCCTGCCCTCGGCATATTCTCCTTCTCGCAAAATAATGACCCTCACAATCCCTACTAGTCTTCCCGAGGCCGCAAACCCTAGACCCTAAACCATGTTGAGAAAGCCCATATCTCCTTCTTGAGCTTGCCAGGTTCGGCCGAAATTGCCTACGTCATGGGTTCAAGATTGTGAGACTTTAGGTTCTGACTTTTGGTCAAGGGAGCTGGCTTTAGGAATCAGTGTTTAGGTTTAGGTGTTAAAGCCTAGAAGCAGGAAAAAGAATAGGACCCTATTGTAGCCTTGACATAAACCCGATAATCCCTACAGTCCGTCCATAGATTAGGGATAAGCCCTAAACCTTGGGTGGACCCCCCCACCCAGTAATAGTGACTAGAAGGCTTATATCAAGGTCCTCGTATATTCCTATTATACCACTATTACCGGGTGGGGGGTCCTCCTAACCTAAACCCTAAACCCTAACGATTCGAGGATGAAGGGTTCTTGGGGCTTCAGCGGTAGAGAAGGGAAGGCCGGGAGCAGAGGTTGCATTCACGGATCCAGGGCGCACAGAGGAGATTCTTGGCAGGGATCCCTAGAAGGGGTCCCTAATCTGTGTAGCCCTATTTAGGGTTTAGGGTTTAGGGTTTGGGCTTAGGGTTTAGGATTTAGGGTTTAGGGTTTAGGGATCCCATTACCTTGTGTAACCCTTGAATGCTGCTTGTATAGCCCCTACAGTCCTCATATAATCCCCCATACACGGGGGTCCACATTCAAGGAGCCCTCCTAAAGCCCTAGATTCCAGAGGTCACACTCTAGCATTCAACAAAGGCCACTCTGCGAAACTCTACAAAGAGTTTAGGGTTTAGGGTTTGAAGGGTATGTGCTTACGATTAAGTGGGACATGGGGTCCTGGGGTTCGAGATGGCAACAGGAGATAAATGACACCCCGTACGTTAATCGCGACCATGCCCCGAATGCTTCAAACTCCAAGCCAACAGCTACGGAGAATTTCCTACCTGGGCCCACTTTGGGAATAGCTGTAGCAGAAACTCCTAATGCATGAATAACAGCTTTGCTGATGGTTGGTGTGCAACAACAGGACACCTACGGTCAACGCTTCAACAGAGCGCAGAGGATGTGGAGAAAGAGCCAAGCACAAGGGCGTCCTGATGTCTATGATTTCCGACTGCGAGGCTGCCGTGCGAGTCGCCGGAGACTGAGCTGCGGAGCTATACATGTAAGAGTTTCCAACCCTAATCCTCCAGCAGAAATCGGAAACCCACAGGTGAGTTTCGTAACATTAGCACCCAGCAGAGGCCCCCTTTGACTGCTTCAAACCTAAAACAATCTCAAGCGGAAGGCGGAAGGCCCCTCAGCCGCCACATAGATTTGGGAAGCCCATATGCTGCACAATGCAAGCTGGAACCCGCCCTAAACCCTAAACCCGAAACTTGTTCAAGACAAGGGAATACACTGGCCTTTGGTCAGCTAGGAATGAAGGAATGGATCCGTATGTAGTGCGTATATCACCCATCATAGTAGTTTCCGTTTTCTTTTCCATTCCTTCATTCCCAGCTAACCAAAGGCTTAATGTAAATGCTATAGGGATCCAATTCCCAATTCGCTATAAACCACCAGCAAGGTTTAGGATGCTGCATGCGCATACAGTACACGGGCCTCCCTTTCATGAAAGCAAGCTGAAGACTCGATTCCAGAATTATCGCCGGTGGCTTGCACTTACGGAATCAAGAAAATTGAATAAAATTGACTAACGCCAATGAAAATGCGAACAGGCTTTGTTCTAAATGCTGCTTTCTGTATTTCTGATATCTTTTATTAAGCTGCAATAGAGAAGCTTATTCTTTGGTGCAACTCATTCGCGTGCATGCCGTACGAAGTAACGAATGCTCTTTTTCTGCCCAATTGAGGCGAAAACGTTCGTGAGAATACTCTCCTGGACTCGTACCCTTCAATGGCCCAACTATATAGTCCCTCGTAAGAGATAGAATATGGCATTGGGCATATTACAATAAGATCCCCATATACCTCATGTTCTATCTACTTAAGGGGGACTATACGCTGAATCCTGGCCAGTCCTACAAGCTTGCTACGTCATCATTCATTGGATCCATGATAATAAGATCCTTTGCTACAGGCAGGCCACAAAAGCGGGTCAGCCCTGATTTTGAGAGGCTTGCCTGTGGTCCATAGATCAACGTCCCATGCTCCCTGTACTGCACACCCCGACACTGAACCTGTAACCTTCAGAGATCCCAACTTAAGGATTCAGGGTGTCCTGCATCAGGCTGTCCATGTATTCAGCATGGCGGTTGTGGAGGAGCCGGTTCGGTGGTAGCACTTGATCCATGTCCTTTGTGTGTTTTAGGTGCTTGGGAGGGAGGCTTACGGAGGGAATTAGATTTGTGCGTTCACAATCTGAGATCATGCAGAAGCACTAGGGTCTTTGGGGCCCTGCATCTTGGCAGGAAACACCACTGAATGTAGGAGTAGCAAACCGTTCGCAACTTTGGCAGCACATGAACCCGGAGCACCCTAAAACTTTAGAATGGAGGCAGAGCAGCGCAGCGAGGTTTCCAGAACAACTCATACCAAGACCACAGATCAAGGAACTACGGAGCATACTAAAAGTCCTGCACGACCGTCGTATAATACAACACCATGATTCCTAACCTATAAGATACTTCGGGTTATGAAGGATTTTCAGTATCCACCACCGCATGACGCCCGAAAAGCCACAAGGAGCTTGGAAAAAAAACTAGGCCCTAAACCCCAAAGTCAAGGCTGAACCCTAAGCCCAAATCAATGCCGTAGTTTCCATTGTCTTGTCCATTCCTATATATACATATATGACCCATGAAGACATGTACCTAATTCAGGGAAACCCCTTTATACCCCAAACCCTAAACCCTCTACCTACATATACTTGAAGTTTAATGAGGATGTGCTGCTATTTTGTGGTTTTAGGGTTTTATGAGGCTCTGCAAAAATCCCTGAGAGGCCCCTGGAGGCCCTGCAAATTTCTGGAGGCCCCTAAAGGTTACTGCAGGCCCGCCTGCGGCAGGCCCATTGAAAAACCTTCTGAACTCAAAGAAGCTGGCTTCCTGTTTTTTCTGATGCAGACTTTTTTTCAATCAATCTTTGAAATCCAAAGAAGCGGGCCGTAAATGCTAAGAATGAGTGATATGGGCAAACGCGCGGGCGGCGAGCGAAGGAAGCAAGAGTGGTATAAATCCTAAATCAAAAGTGGGGTGATACCAAAACACATGGAGTGTGATTGGGGCCCTGCTATTTGCTTAGACTTGAGATGCGGAGCCCTAGACCCTAAGCCATAAACCCTAAGCCCCAAATTGAGCAGTGCTTTTTTGGTGGTTGAACCTAGTAAGATAATATTCTTTATATAAAATACTATACCCAAAAGGATGATATAATCTTACTCTATATGGGCTACCATAGTATCCCCAAATAAAATACTACTCAAGAAGGATCTCCGGCTCAGAGCCGGTTCTGGAAGGAGGTTAGGGTCTAGGGCTCAGCTGTAGGGTTTACGGTTTACATGATGATGGATTCTGAAAGAACAGAAACGCCCGTGGGGAATTTGGGAATGGGATTCCGCCTTCAGTTCTCAAAGCTTTTCCATGTTGGACACAAGGCTTAGCCTTGAACCTTTAACGTACAAAGTCTGAACAATCACCCATGGCGGTACAATCCTCATGTGGCCGTAGCATGAGGTCCTCCCAAGCCCTATCTTACTCATCTAGGCTCCAAGATTACCCTGGTACCGTGGACCCCGACGCTGCAAAACTCAAGTTCAAAACGCTGCCATGGCTCCGGCATGTTGTCAGAGTAGTAGGACCGGCGCGAACGCAACGAAATCACCTCAGCACTGACTGATGCTAAGGTGTATAGTCCCCCTTAGGTAAATAGAATATGGGGTATATGGGGATCTTATTCTAATAGACCCAAACCCATATTCTATCTACTTAAGGGGGACTATATGGTATTCTTAGCCTGTCAGACGACCTTCCTCCTACCACTGTAATATGCAAGGAGTCTAGAAAAAAAACCTAGGGCAAGTTCCCCGAAAAGCTACCTTTTTATGACCGCTACAAATATTTCCGCGGGTACTAGCTTCATAAAGTTTTAGACACTCCGGTGTTGGTCCCCATTCAGTATGCTGATCATCTGGCGCAGGCATCGGTGCATGCCGCTACGGTCCCTTCAGGGTCTCATCAGACCCCCGTTCTTGCCTGAAAGCAACATGTAAGGGCATTATTCAGACGAAACGCTCTTGAAAATCTGAGTCAAAAACAGGGAAAACTAGATAAGAACTATACAGGGACTATGCAGAGAGTTATACGGAGCATTGTGGCGGGCTAAAACTTTGCAAAGGGACTTTCGGGTATCTTACTATGCCCATACAAGGATTGCAGGGATAACTGTCCTCATTATTCAGGCTTCTGCATCACCTAACAAACCAGACTTTTAAAGGGGGTTCTGGGATGCGGCATCACACGTTGGTGGTCATGCGTATGCATTGAAAAACCCCAGTATGGAGAAAAGCATGCTTGCACCAGTTCATCGCACCCCCAGCAACTGTTGCGCAACTTCTAGAATTTAGGGTTTGGAGCTTAGGTTGTGTGCCTTGCCGAGGAGCATCATTGCCAGAAACTGGGTTGAATCAAGCACAATCACAATGAACATCCTACTAGCAGCATACCAATGAAGAAAACGACTGTGCATTTGGGTTTAGGGTTAAAAGTGTTCGCAAACTCTTGTTAGACATAGCTCCTTTGAAGAACATGGATATTACAAAGAGAGTGGGCAATTCCAAACAGGGGGATCCTCTTCATGCATCCCAAACTTGATGTCAACATGACCGATTCTGAAAACACAGATGTGCTTCCACGAGTAACCCACTTTTGCTTAGCATGGCGAGTCCTATCCTTCCACCTGCAACTTCTACTCAAAAACTGATAGCTCTTCTTTATCCTTGGAGATTATCAGAAGCCATGGACCACAGTGGTAGCACATGCCCACATGAGCTATAGTCTGCACTCCTAGCATCCCCCTTCGTAGCCCCTTTGATACTCCCCGGTGTTCCTCCCATATATTCCCCCCTTTTAAGAGTTTTGGCACCTGCACACATGGTCTCCTAGTTAGGCAGCCTGAAATTCAGATCTTCTTTCTCTGCTCCGCTGTTGATCTTTGGTGAGGAACTCTGCAGTCCATTTCCAAAGCAGGGACCAGGGAAGCTACGGTTATCATAGGGCTTAGGGTTTAGGCTAAACTAAGCAAGCTCAGTTAGCTACCACGTGCTCAACTTGCTTTTTATCCACAAGCCCCTCAGGCCTCAGTCTACGTCAAGGATGTCATGTACACCCCTTCCGTGAATGGTAACTCTAAACCCACACCTGCAGACCCTGAAACTCCAAAACCGTAGACCTTAGATACCCAAACCCTAAGCACTAAAGACTTAAACCCCAAACCCGATCTGCTAGCAGGGCTTTCCAGATGCAACGGGGCACGCCATCAGATTCGATGCGAACGCGTTTTGGGGAGGCGACCTCTCAGCGCGGTATTGGTTTTAGGGTTTGGGGGTTAGAGTTTAGGGCTTCTGGAGCGGGAATATTTTAAGAGTGCTGTAAGGGCCTAAATGACTACCAACAATGGAACATGAAACGGAAAGCAAAATGGAAAATGAAATGGGAACTGAGCTTAAATAGGGGTTTATAGGCAGTGTAGAGGCCTGAAAACTTACCAATATCATTCTGAGGTCTACTTAAAGTACGCTGCAGTATAGTAATACAAGGAATCAAGACCATAATATTGGTAAATATGTGGGCCCCTATACTATTTGGGAAGTCAATTGATCACTGGGTATACACTTCCCGCCGGTAACACCTTTGGTGTCCTAGCAACAAAACCCACACCTTTATTTATAAGTATTCCGCGATCAACGTTCGGCGCGTCATGCAAATACACTCTGCAAGAAGACTTATTCTGAGGGCCTGCAGGGCTGTGAGCGCCATGGATGTATGGCAGTTGTCATAAACAAGGGGATCGACAATAAAAAGCCCAAAAACGTATAATCTTTACTATAAGCTACACCCTAAAACCTAAACCCTGAAACCCAAAAAAAGTGACCCCCAATTTTTGGAAACCCCCACATATGATGCAGAGGGATTTAGAGGCCTGAGGCAGATGAGGGTTGAAGGCTTACTTGAGGTTGTGGGGGTAGGGTTTAGGGTTTAGGATTAAGGTTGGGTTTAGGGTCTAGGCTGTAGGGTTGAGGGTTAAGGTTCTAGGGTTTACGGTTAAGCTTCTATTGTTTAGGGTTTAGGGTTTAAGCTTTGGGGTTGAGGGTTAAGGATCTAGGGTTTAAGGTTTAGGGGCA
>CAJNIZ010017025.1:40047-66847 GCA_905231905.1 Symbiodinium pilosum
CCCTAAACCTTAAACCCCCAACCCCAAACCCTGAATCCCAAACCCTGAATCCCAAACCCTAAACCCTAAACGCCAAACCCTACACTCCAAACCGTAAACCCTGAACCCTCATGCCCAAATGCCAAAACAGGCTTCCTGCCTGCAGGTCCAGGCTACTAATCAGCCATGACTCGCCAGCCTTGCTTGACTGAGAGGGTCATGGAGGGATAAGAGCCTAAAGGGCTGGTTTAGGGTTTGGAGTTTTGGGTTTTGTGTTTAGGGAAGGCTTCGAATTTAGAGTTTACGGTCTAGGGTTTAAGTGCATGGGAGGACTCTGGAATTATGAGGCTCCGAGGTGTACGAGGGGGATTTGTTTTCAGGGCGCAGGGGGGCGCATACGGAGAAGGAAGAAGGGGGTCAAAGCGGGTTATAGACTTTTGTTGGAGAAGGAACAAGAGGCCAAAGGGGCTTATAGGGAGAAGGAACGAAGGGCCAAATGTGTTTATGCAAGAAGCAACAGGGGGCCAAAGAAGTTTGAGGGAGAAGGACAAGGGACTACGAGCGCCCAAAGGGGTGTGTAGGGAGAAACCGTAATTAGGTGGTAGGAGCAACCTTCGAAAAGGACTGGTCAAAAAATCCCTGGGCCCAGAGTTGATCTCTGTATGGGCCCTTGACCCTGGGATCCTTATATACCCTATATGTACCCTTAAGGGCCCCTACCTCTAACCTTAAACTAATCCTAGGATTTATGGTGCACTTGGGTTTAGTGTTTAGGGACGATTTTGTCCGCCAACCGTCCCACTCCAGCCTCCTTATCTCGGCCCATGCCAAGCCAAGCCGAGGGATTCTCACCGGCCTCTCGCGCCTGCGAAGATGCGGTTTAGGGTGTATAGGGTGTATAGGGTTTATGGGGTTTATGGGGTTTATAGAGTTTATAGGGTCTAGGGTTGGGGCTTCCAAAATAAGGGGGAACCCGGATTTATACCCCAAAATACTAGAGGCCCTTTTTGCAGGAACCCCAAAACAGGGCAACCCTCCGTTGGGCAGACCCTAACATCCTCAAAGCTCCAGCTCCAAGGTGGGTGATGTATAGGGAATACTTGAAGGTTTTGGGCTTGGGATCTAGGGCCAAGGTGTTGATTAAGATGGGGTAGATAGGGACAATGGAGAGTGAAATGGAAACCAGAATTGACATGAAATGGAAACTGGAGATGCAGGGTTTAGGGTTTAGGGTTTAAGGATGTTTAGGGTATGTGCCAGGCAGGCATGATTATTGTTCAGTTAGGCTTAGGGCTTAAGGCTTAGGGCTGACTACCTAGTGTTAACCTGCGTTTTGCTTACGTATGGGCAGGGTGAGTAAGAATCTAGACAGCTTGCTTTAGCTTCACAGCAGCTTCCATTTCATGTGTCCATCTTCTTTGCCCTTTGCTTCTCGGTTCTGACCATTTTACTGGTAATTCTTCAGGCCCCTGTGTAAACCACCAATATCCTCCGGCCTGCTGAGCATGGCTTGTACCAAGCCATAGAGCTGGGCAATCACCAGGATCTGTTGCCTGGGAGCCGGGATGGCCCCCATCCCGCAAAAAAAACCAAAAGGGCACTATATACATGACGGTACTTTTTAAAAAGGGTTGTATGGGGTTCCATGCTAGTTTGGAGGAGGGCAAGGACTTTTCTGCCCCTCCCCATCTCGCTCTGCAGGCCTGCAAACATTGCAGAATCATGCAGAAAGATCTCGACCCCACATGTAGCTTGGTCAGGACCTGATTTGAACCTGTCCTGTCTTTTCGGGGGGCTCCCAGTGAAACTTACTGAGAGCAAACCTTCAACGAGGACTGCATAATTAAGCGCCCAAGTTCTGTTGAAAGACTGCATGCCGCTTTCAGTCGGGGTGTGGATAACATGCTGCAAACCCCGACACCAAGAAAACCCACCGCCGCAGCCACGGCTGTGGACGACTTGGTTATTCTCCTTCACTGCCCTCTTCTACTCAGCTTATCCTGGCGTTCTTGTCCAAGGGTCATCATGCTTAGCATGGTCATGAACCCATTTCGGCCTCCAAACCAGAATCGAGCCTATCAGAGGCCCCCAAAAGCGGTCCATGACCTCGAAAAAGCTGTGTCTGGATGAAAGGGGTGTCCCACCCAACAATAAGCCCTGAATCAACCCCAGCTGACCTTCAATTCTGGTTCGTTCAATGCTTTATATTGGGGGCGGGATACTCTGGAGGGTATTATGCCCCTCAACCCTAACCGAACCCTGATCCCTTGAAATCTGATACCACTCCGTAAATGCAGGTGCCCAGCTACAATCCCTCTGGAGTTTGCTGGTGGAGGCGGCGAGTCCTTGCTTCGCAACCGTGGTTAAGGGTTTAGGGTTTAGGGCTTAGGGTTTAGGGTTCTAGGTCCTCAGGACTCGCAGGCTCATGGCTTGGGATTCTGGGTTGAGGCTTTAGGGTCAAGGGCTTGTGGTAAAGGGTTTTGACGGCTGAAGGCTTTAGAGCCTTGAGTTTTCATCACTTGGGCTTCGTGTGCAAGCTGCTGGGGTGTAGGGCTTGGGTTTTAGGGTTTAGGTTTAGGGTTTGTGATAGCAGGGTTTATGCTTGACCTCCATGCTGACCTAGACCTCTGAGGGTGATGACCGACCCCCAACTTGGCATCCCATGGCGCTGTGCGCCAATGCCGAGACCCGAACGCAAATCCCGGTTCAGGGCTTATGCTGCTCTTCCATGTTATGCCTATGTTGCAAGAACACCGCAGTTGAACAAGACCTTACTGGTTGTTAGCAGCTAGTAGGCAATGAAGGCATGGATCCTTATATTCGCCCTATCCAGACTCCTTGATAATACAACTTTTCTTTGTGTTCTCGTCAATTCCTTCATTCCCTACTACGCACTCACGGCAAAAGAAAATGCAATCTGAAAACGAATCTCGTATTCTGATCTCATGTCTACCAGGTAAACCAATCTACAAATCTCAGCCTAGAAGCCTTACAGCAAATTGAACCCCACACCCAAAACTTGAAAACCTGAATTCACTTCCCTTTTGGGGATCCTATACTAACCCCCCCCCCCACTCCCGCTCCCCAAAGCAAAGCCCAAACAAAGACAAATTCATTAGGGCAAATTTGGGCCTTTTCTGGGAGAGGGGGGGGGGGTAAGGGGGTGTTTAGTATAGAATCCCAGAATTACTGCTAGTCTTCTCGCAGCGAGACTCCTCAGGCATGGATACATCATGCTCTCCGGGCTTCATGGGCGTGGGCATGAAACTGAGGGCCTGCATGGGGTTCAGGGTTTAGGGTCTTAAGCTTAAGGTTGTTGGTGCAGGATTTAGGGGGTTAGGTTTGTGGCCTAGGGTTTAGATTCAAGTCAGCGTCTAAGATTCACAGCTTAGGGCTTAGAATCTCATGTTCAGGGTCGTTTTTTCACCTGGTGGACTTTTGCATCTGCACGAGGCGTACGGGGCCTTGTGAGGGAGCTATGCTTTGTCCTGATGGGTTTCTACCCCGATACTCCGAGTATAACAGGTTTGAGTGCTACATTTTAGCCTGAGGGTTCAGGGTGTGGGGCTTAGGGTTTAAGGCGCCATTTTTTTGGCGACACTCGTTCCGTTCTAATCCTCGGTGGTTGCAGCGCTCTGCTCATGGGCTCTGAGGATCAGGCTTCTAGTTCTTAAGTAATCCTTGCGCTTCATCTTCTGCTAACTCCCGTAGGGACAGGGTTCCGGGCCTTATGTACTTGATACGGTTTATGGTTTCGGGATTAGGTTGGTTGAGGGCTTAGGGTTCAGGAGTCTGGCGCTCCGGGTTGTCTTCGGACTTTGGGGTTCCAGGTTTGTTGCTTCGATGTGCCCGCCTGCAGCCAGAGGCCAGAAAAATAAACTTGTCCGGGTTTAGGGTTGCTTTAGGGTTGAGGATCTGGAGGCAGCTTAAGATCATAGGGTTTAATGCTGAAAGCTTCGGACTGAAGGTCAGAAGGGGTCCGGGCTCTAAACAAAGATGACACCCAAAAAGAAGCTTCGAAGATCGCAGTCCTTCTATTTTATCATCATCTGTGAACTGCTACCATTATTGCTCTCACAGCATATTATTGCGGCTATTCTTATCCTAGTTGCTACTGTTGTGATTTCTAAGAAGTGCTGATGTTTGGTGGGGGGGCTTCTTGTTGTTACTGCTGCTGCAGCTGCTGCTGCCGGTGGTGGCGGCGGCGGTAGTGGTGGTCCCGGAAGCAGGTAGAGCTTTCTAGGTGTTGCATTTCAGCCCGGGGCAGACTTAGGTAGCCATTTTGGGGAGAAAGAGTGCTATCTGTAATGGTTACTGCAAGGGGTAAATCGGCTTTAATCTGGTTACAACTTACGGGTTTGCCTTCCCTGCATTTAAGCCAATAATGTTTGCCTTAAGTTGGGCTGCCTGGATTGTGGACGGTGACGTTCAGTTCCGACTTATGTCTCCACACTGCACTCGCGTACTGCTCCCACTAAAAAACAGTCGATAAATAGGGGCAATATTGAGAACTGTACACAATCATATGAGCGACTGTCAAAAGTTCCCCATGTACTTTAGGGACGCGACAAAAAAAAACAAGAGGGAATCCTGCGTATACTGTTGCGGGTGCCTTTATAAGGCTAGTATTGACAGTAGCTCATATGATGATAATCATCCAGCTGTTGCCGAGTATTGGAGTTTGGGGTTTCAGGGGACGTCCTGTGCTTGGAAATACCCCTTGGGTAGTATGGTCCCTAGCGGCACCTGCAGCGTCTGGTTACAAATCCTTCCTGTTAGTTCAGATGTTTTGATGCTAGTGTGCGGGCCCAAACCACGCAGCATTTACAATCACCGCTGCTTCGTGGATATGGGTGGTTGTCAAAATTATGGTCCCTTTTTAAATCCCTATGATAATACGGCACCTAATACTTAGGGTACCCAATATGGGATCATAATCTTGACATTCACCCATATAACCTATATCAAACCCTATACAACCCCTATATAACCCATTATAGTACTTTCCATTGTCTCTTCCATTATCCCTATATAACCCCTCATTGTGACAACCACCCATAAGATATTTGGGCCCCTGTCGCTGTGCCGTCGTCTGAACCTCCTCTCCTCTCCAAGGCATAAATTCATCTGGGCACTGGACTCTGTAGCTGCCCTGATTAGCCTATACAACCCCATGTAATCCTGCCCTCCACCCCACCAGAAAAAAATAATCTCCAGAAACACTCTGGATTTGCGGAAATCGAAGGATACTTTTTAAGATAGGAACCCTAGACTGCAACAAGCCCTCTAGCAAGACCCCGCTGGGAACTGCATGAAGGTTTCCGAAAACTAGGGATTCCCCACAACAAGGGTCATAGTATGATGGAGTCGATGTTGGGGAAACCCTAATGTTATCCTGTCAATATGAAGAAATTTGAAGGCCTGGAAGCGCGGCACCATTGGAGATTCCATTGCGGCGCGCTGCTGGAAGATTCAGGCTTGAGGTGTTAGGCCACAACCTTCTCTTGCAATCCAAATGTTAGGGGCTTAAGTTCTAGGAACAAGCTCATGGTCTGTGTGTGCAGGATACTCGTCTTTGGAGGTGCATAGCAAGGAGCCATCACCATTCTACCATCTGGTCAGGCGAATGCCTAATTGCAGAGAGCAGACGCAGCGGGGCGCGGTAGTAGTCTGCGGAAAACTGAGGGGCCCCTACATGTCTGGAGGTTGAGTTTTGGGCTTGCGGCTTCGGGTACAGAGAGGAGTATAGGGAACGGTTGGGAAGATCTGGGCGATACCGTCTGTGTATTTTTAAAGTAAAAAGCGGTAGCCCACTCAGAAAAAGAACGAGACCGCATGAGCCACTACTCCTGCTTCTCCGCTACTGTGCCACTCCTTCTCCCACTCCATCATACACCTACTTCTCCTTCTGCTTCTCACGTCGAGTCCTATGTGGTATCTACATAAGCTATAGATGGCACCCTGGAAAGAACCAGAATTTTCCCTAGGAATCACTTATATAACCCATATATATACCCTTCCCTAATAGAGTACTTTCCATTTTCCGTTGTCCCTATATATCCCCTATAAACCCCCCCCAATAAAACCCCTGATACACTCCTGGAATGAAATGTGCCGGGCTCGACGCATTGAAGTATCGAGGCCGCACCGGGCTGAACAAGATGTCCTTTAATGATTATAGGGTTTAGGGTTTAGGGTAACCCTAAACCCTAAACCCTAAACCCTAAACCCACTTTAATGGACTGGGTTTAAGGCTCTCTGCTCAGGGTTAAGGATTTAGCGTCTAAGGTCTAGGGTTGAAGGTTGAAGAATTTAGGGTTCAAGGTTTAGGGGTTCAGGGTTAGGTGGTCAGAGTTTCGGTATTTAGTCTTTGGGTCAAGGTACCCAGGATTTCTCGCCATCTTTTGTAACAAGGTTTCGGCCTGTGGCTTGCCCGTGGAGGTTCAAGGGGTTCAAGGGCTTTCCCTAAACCCTGAACCCTAAAGCCCAAACCCTAAACCCTAAACCTTTTTGAGCCCTTGGGTTGCCGGGTAATGCTGCACGTGCTGCTGTTTCTTGGAAATAAAGCTTTCGAAGAATACATTGAGGTGCAAAGAAAGCACATAGTCAACAGCCACCGCGTAGAGTAAGCGGTTTAGGGTTTAGGGTTTAGGGTTTAGGGTTTATTTAAATGAACCCTGCTTCGCCCCTTTCCAAACCCTAAACCCTGGCCCTAAACTCGAAACCCTCTACCCCTAAAGACTGAAACCCCCACACGCTTATGCATGAGCCTTTTTCCACGAAAATACAAACCCCTAAACCTCAAGCTGGCACTCAACCCAACTCGCGGCTCGCATTGGTATACGTGGGGCTGAGGGATCGTATCTTATAGGTCTATAAGGAGAAATACAGGGGAATTGGATCAACCACCCTGAACCCCAAACCCCAAACCCTACCACCCTAAGCCCTAAACCCACTTGAGGAGCCGAGGGCTCAGGGAAGTTGAGGGGAGACGCTGACATACCTTCCAACAGAGCTCTATACATCAAGAGCTTGCCACGCAGTGTGTTGGGCTGAATCTTGCACCTAGGATTTCCACAGACCCTGAACCCTAAGCCCGTACCTCCCAGAAGGAAAAAGGAATTCTGCGCAAGCCCGACAACATGAAACCCCAAAGAAGACTTCATCCTAGACCTGGACCCAATCCCTAACAAGAGAAACCCGACACCCTATAAGACATATGATTCCCAACATACTATAGCACATGGTTCTGGTTCTGATTAGGAGGCGGAGGTTTTCTGGTTTTGCAGGAGGGGATGAACCAATCATCAGTTGCGAACACTTCTCTACAAGTGCCAGACTCTGTAGGGGACCCTGCAACCCAGCTTAGAAAGATACGCCTAAGCCATTTCAAAACCATAAGCCGGAAACTTCAACACAAACCCTGCCTTGGGAACCTGTACCCCCTACCCGAACCGTAGCCTCGAAACCAAAACTCCCAAGCACTACTCCGGAGACACCCCAAGACCCCAAAAACCTACTGAGGTGTTGGCCCAGTAGTTGGACAAGATACCTGCAGGCGAAGGTATGCTTCATTAAAATGTAGTGAAGACTCTAAGAATCATGGTGCACCCCATTGGGGGGGGGGGGGGGGGGGGGGCCTGCTCAGTAAAGTTGTTGTGGCTCAGTTTTTTGGTACCTTTCCCATTCTCCTTCTTGCTGAACAAAATGTATCCCTTTCCTCATTGATTGCATTGGAATCGACAGATCAGGATACCACTTGCAGAACGTAGTTTCCTGAAACCGGGTGTTGCGAATATAGACATTGCCAGATTCTTCAGCTGAAGCTACAAGGACGTCATAAGGATGCGCAATCCCTTGTTTCAAGTAGTTCTTACGCAATCCAAATTATGATCCTTTTGGGGCCCCTACACCAAAACATGTCTTTTAATTTTTCAGGTAACGATTTGAGCTGTAGTCTAAACTCCTAGTATCCCCCTTGATAACCTTTGTAGTACTCACCTATAATATCCCATATATGACCCGCCTTTAGGAGTTTAGACCATAGCGCATTTGAACATAGGCTTCGCAACCCAAACCCTAAAGCTCGAACCTTGGCGGCTCGACATCCCCAGAACACTGAAAAGGTTTAGGGTTTAGGGTTTGAACGGTTTAGGGTTTAGGGATTGGGGTTTGGGATTTAGGTCTTTGTGTTTAGGGTTTGGGGTTTAGGGTTTAGAGACCCTCAACCCTGAAGTCTGCAACTCTTATGAAGCCCTGGCTTTGTTCGCACGGAATGAAAAAAAAAAGAAAATGGAAACTACCCTATCATTCCGGAACTATACAGGGGATCCATTCCTCCATTCCCTACTACAAGTACCAACCCTAAACCCGAAACCCGAAACCCTAAACCCTAGGCCCTAAATCCTAAATCCTAAACCCTACCTGTGGCTCCAATAACCTACAGTTTAGTAGTAAGTACCCCTTAATTAGTAGGTATAACCTATAAAACTGTAGGATTTTGGGGTTGCAGGTAAACCTTAAACCCTAGACCGGCTTCCGATGCACCGAAGCCTCGGTGAAAGGGATTGGTCACGCCGGTGAAGGCACCCTTGATCTGCTCGTAAGTCGTCTGATTTGTGCCTGCAGCGTTGTCAGCATTTCTCAAACTACACTGGATACAAAAAACCCTCCGGAACCCCAAGCACCTTCTACTTTGGGAATTATTAGCTATGTTTTTGCAATATACTAAGGCCATGCAAAGTTTTTAGTATGAACAGTAGGGCTCGCAAAGGTTGACTCAGGGCATGGTAACTCTGGGTTTCAAAGTTGCTAAACTGATCATGAATGTGTCTCTCAAATTATCAGAGGTCCCTAAGAAAGCCCGGCAAACCTTTTGTCATCCCGGCCTATGCCTATGGAGTGTGACCCCGTTTCCCGAAAACCCAATTCGTGGGATCCAGATCCGGGGACCTTGGGTGTGGGTACGCTTTCCAAACTTTCAGCTTTCCCGCCCTAAACCATAAACTCTAAACAAACCCTACAGCCCAATGATTATGAAGCTATCCTTTAAGGACCACCCGCCTTGAGTTCGAGAATCTAGAGGTCAACTCTTCCATTCTTTGATCTTGCTGGTAGCTGTGTGGGATTGGGGCTGGAGTCCCCTGCAAACGAGAAGATGGATCCGCGTGACTGAAACCAATGACCGAATGTGCATATTTTTGGGAAGCTCGTTCTCGAAGTCCTGCGCCCTTTTGCAAATTTCATGCGTTGCCTCTTAAACAAGCACACGACCTATAGCGGTGCCCTTGGGGACCCAACATGGGGGTCTTGAAGGCATTGTGGGACTTCTTTGAGAATTTAAAAGCCAACCCTAAACCTGTCTTGACAAGTTGACAAACCCATGGAGCTATTTGGCAAACCTTGCAACAACTAGCGTCAGCATCCATAACCTGCATAAGCACATGCAAGACCGCGTTGTACTGAAATCTGAGCCTGGTTTCCCAGAATAGAAGTCTCTAAAACACGGATTGTAGCATGTGGGAGTCTGTATAGGGGTCCCCCTATTTTGGGAAACTACCAAATCCAACCAATGCTGCAATCCTGATGGCTTTCTGGCGGACTGCAGAAAGAAACAACTTGGGACCGCACAAACCAAGTAGTTGTGGTATGCGCACAGCCCGAAGGTGAACCAGACAATGCCTGCCCAAGCATCGTCATCAGAGGAGTAGTAGTAGTAGTAGTAGTAGCAGCAGCAGCAGCAGCAGTAGCAGTAGCAGTTGCAGTAGCAGTTGCAGTTGCAGTAGCAGTAGCAGTAGCAGTAGCAGTAGAAGTAGCAGTAGCAGGAGCAGCAGCAGCAGCAGCAGCAGCAGCAGTAATACACGAAATACTTAGTAATGGCAAAAACTAGAGTAATAATGGTTTGCTGTAGTCATACCCGTGATGATAATAGTAGTTCTAGGCTAGTTCTACAATAAGGAAAGTCATACAGGGTTCACGGGGAAGAAAGGAAGCCATGTCATAGAAGCAACCGAACATCAACATAAGCATCAAGCCAATGATGGCGCTTGTGATCTAACCCTCGTCATCATAACTTCCAGTAAACGGACCTGGATTGCCTTGGCCTGCAAGGGTAACCCTAAACCCTAATCCCAAAACCCTAAACCCTAAACCCTAGACCCTTAACCCTAAACCCTAATGCTAAACCCTAATCCCTAAACCCTAATCCCTAAACCCTAATCCCTAAACCCTAAACAGGGTTCGAGGATGTGGCAGAATCTGTTAGGCCCTCACAGATCCTCCGAGACGCTGCACAGGCCACGGCTTTGAAGGCGCAATTCAGCAAAGATAGACCTGTTCTCTGAAAGTTCCTGTATTCATCAAGAAACACATCTACGGTAGGATTCTAATTTAACTTGTGCTCCCCCAAATTAGACCATGCTGACCAATATTACTAAGGAACCCTTTCTAAAGGCACCGAAGCCATGATAAAGACCCTAGCTCATGTCAAGAGCAAGTAAAAGCCCAGCACAGGCGGCGAACTTTAATGAGGATTCTACTCCCAAAACTTTTACACCTCAACAAAAAGCGGTATCGGATGCCGGTGGGGCACTACCTGCCTTGAAGCTGCCCAAGTGTAATGCGCTTCTAGTTCAGGCGAATCCCGTCATGCTAACGTTCACTACGCCTCAATCGCTTATAACAACTATACATGTACAAGCATCACCTTATGCTTGGGCTACTGGATGGAATCTTCAACATAATGGGTGCCTTCATACCACTTGATCAAGTACTCCATATGTTCCAGTCAAGTTTTTCAGACACAATTCGTCACACCAGCCTCAACAGGAAACCCTCAACCCTGTAATCTACAAAATGGGGAGGCGTCCATGTGGCAGGATAATCAAACCCTAAACCCTGAACCCTAAATAATAGTTAAATAATAGTTTCCATTCTATTTTCCATTATCCAAATATAACCCCTATATAAACCCCTAAGCCCTAATCGTTGCAGCCGCTGCTGTTTTACAGCTCGCAGAAGCTGCAGTCATCGCCTGAGAAAATCAAACGGTCGCCTAGCAGGCATCGTGGCTCAGTGG
The DNA here is from genome assembly GCA_905231905.1 of Symbiodinium pilosum. NCBI lineage: Eukaryota > Dinophyceae > Suessiales > Symbiodiniaceae > Symbiodinium > Symbiodinium pilosum. The sequence continues at coordinate 51,104 of CAJNIZ010017025.1, forward strand.
GACCTCATTTTAGGGTTTGGGCTTAGGTTTCCAAAGGACCTTTTTAGGGGTTAAGGTGTAGGGTTTAGGGTTTAGGGTTGGGTGTAAACATCTGCGTTTAGCGCTTAGAAGGTAGGCTCCTGAGACCTGTATACATTTGACACTCGCCATTCAATTGATCATCTACCCCTTACATTTCAACCCCCCACCCCAACCTCCACCCAGTATGTGATATTGCCTCTTGCAGAATGTTGTAAAATACCGCAATGGCAAGACTCTGATATCAGAAACGGGGGGATGCATGTCAGGGGTTTATTTACGTCCTACCTCAAAGATGCACTACACAAGGCTAAACTGTGAGCGGCTACCTGGAAGTTGCAAATAGGGACAACTGGGGTCATTAATTACACTGCTCATAGGTGATATGCTGACATACTTATACTTACTAAATCCCAAACAAAGTTGTCATACTGTCGATACGTCCTGCGCATCCAATTGTCTCGTGCCTTCAACAAGGTACTAAGCAGCTACCCTAATAATGAACCCAAGCCAGTCCCCTGATACTGAATGTTTCCCCAACACGGAATGGGACAACAACGGGAATACATAGCAGTGCAAGCTGGGGTTGGGGGGATGACTACCCGGAATGGTATTATTGGGTGCGTCCTTTTCCTGCCTACAAAAATGCCCAATCTGTCCCGGAAGCAGAACACAATCCCCTTGGTACTCCCTCATGTAGTCCTCTATTACAGGAAGTAGCCTACCGTCAGAGCGGATCCACCGTCTAGCCACCCACTTAAGAGCGGCCCCTTGAAGAAAACTGGCGCAGAAAATCGAGACGCAAGGCGTCTTACGTACTGCCAAAGGGATCTCAAGAGTCAGCACAGTTGTGCAGCACAGGGCCCAGGAGTTTGTGATTAAGGTGTCAGGGTTGCAGGTTTAGGGTTTAAGGAGCTGCCCAGGCCTTTTGAGGATGGTGTCCATGGGTTCTGGCTGAAAACCCTCAACCCTAAGAAGGACATACTATAAAATATCATATGGTACTATAATATACTAAAATATAATATAATATACTACAATATACCCCAATATTCCCCCAATAGCCCTACCCCCATGCTTTCACCAAAAACATACTCAGGAAGTGGCGCGGTGGGAACCCGGAGCCTTTTTCAGGGTCTTGGATTCATAGTCCCCCTTAAGTAGATAGAATATGGGGATTATATTGGGATAATGGGAAGGAAAATAGAAACTACTATTTAGTGTTTAGGGTTATATTCCCCCTTAAGTAGATAGACTAACGGATATACAGGGATCTTGTTCTGGCTTTGGGGGGGAATTCCATATTCTCCCTCCTCAAGGGGCTCGAGGGTTACTTTCTGTACGACAATATTGAATACCATTACCCACAAGGTTTTGGGTACATTTACATGGCAGTTTACCAAAATAGGAGAACCCAAATATAGACCCCAAAACTCCAGAAGAGTACCCCTAATTTTGGGACCCTCCCCCCCCCACATGGGAGTGTATAGAGACTGCTTCGTGATCGGAAAGAGGGTTGAGCTGAGCTTGTAAATTGAAAAAACCAAACACCTGAACCCTGAGCCTATAGGGATTCAGGCGTAGGGTTGTTAGGGCATCGTCCTCTGAGATCCTTTTGGAAATTGAGGCCTCCCACTGCTTCCCTTTTGGAAGACAGTCAAAACGCTATCTCATGCGGCTGTGTCCAGCTACTATACACCAAAAATCACAGCATCCGTGTTCTGGGGGCTCTCAAGAAGGGAATCATCATTTTGAGAAGCCCCCTTTGGGTAATTGCAGGGAATGATGGGAAGGGCGCTACAAAGCAACTAAGCCGCCGCAAGGCGATCCTTTGCTTCAGGGGATGGGCTTTGAGGGCCGGACTTCGGCCCCCAACGACGCCCAGGCCGCCCAGGAGCAGACGCCTGCTCCTGGGGTGCTGCTTGGCCTTAGGACACCAAGTGATTGTTGGTCCTGAGGTCATGATGATCGCTACCGTGGCTGGAAAAGAAATTCTTGAGATCCTCTATACCTACACTATGGTGATTCCCTTAGTTGGGAATAGTTGTAGACAGGTGTGCAAGATTTTCTTCATCCACCGTGCCACCTCTAAACCCATCAAGGCACCCTTGGGTCGCCAGTAGCCGTGTGATGCACGCGTAGGTTGCCGGGATTGCTGCCCCAGTTCCTCTTCCGCCACCTCCTCGAAAAGCTTCGCCTGACAAACAATTTCGAAAACGCTCTGTTAAAGGCATAATAACCGGGGGCAAAGCTCTGCTACCGCACCCCAAACAGTAGTACTCACGATCAGGAAAAGCATCACAAGCTGCTGACAAGTGTGCGTGTCTCAGTTAGCTCATCATGGTGGTTGGCCAAGTATCACCGCCTAAAAACGTGCTTCAACAATCCTGGAGTTGGGTTTTGAGGCATATCTGAGGGATGCAAAACTGTAGTGCTAGAAGACTGTCAAGGAGTGCTGTGGTCTTTGTTCACATCAAAAATGGGATGCAAGAACCCATAGAGCCATCCGTCCATGAGGTACCTACTATAATGGAGAATCAAATCGAAAAGAAAATTGAATATGAAATGGAAACTGGGTTTCTATAGGGGATTATAGGGTTTAGGGTTTGGGGTTTAAACCCTTATCATCTTCATGAAGTCCAACGCAGGCTCTTGACACTCACCATCTATGAGATCTGAAAAAACTGCCTTAAACCCTACACCCGCCTGCTCAGAGAACGGCAGGTGATCGATCCACCTCCCAAGGGATGGACCAGGATCCTAAACCCTAAGCCCGAAATCCTAGACCCGATTGGAGCCAGACTGAAAAAGCTTCTGTGGAGAGTCTGTGCGCTGAAGAACTGCCACAAACATTGCAAGGAAAGATTCTGGGTTGCTGTTAAGGCACCTACTTTGAGTTACCATAATTTGGGTCGGTATATAGTACATCGTACGGTTTCCTTATTGTATTAACTTAATTTGGTATTAATTTAGGTTCCTTACGGCAACCCAGCATTGCAAGGCATGATTCTGTGTCAGCGTTCCAGAAGAATGGACTATTATCCCAAAAATGGAAAATCTGCTGGAAGAGAAGGTGGAAAATGCAGTGGAAACCGGGATGATATCAGCTTAAACCCTAAACCCTAAACCCTAAACCCCAAACCCTAAACCCTAAACCTCCTTAGCGCAAGGCTCAAACCGCGGTGCCCAGCGTTTCAAGCGCTGGGCCTTATCTGTCCCTCCATGCCCCAAACCCTTGTAAGGGTTTAGGGTTTAGGGTTTAGGGTTTAACGTTTAAGGTTTAAGCTTTAAGGTTTAGGGTTTAAGGACCCTGGAGCCTAAAATCGCAGCCTTTAACCTTACAGCAAAAGCCTCAATGCAACCAAGCCGGATCTCAAAGCGAAGGAACCGAAGCTACCCCCCCCACAGGAAACCAGTTTATGCAGGGAGAGCTAGGGTTACATATGGGTATAGGTTATATACGAGTATATAGGATTCTATAGGCTTACACAGGGGTATACAGGGATAAAAACGGTTATATATGGGTATCTGATATACAGGGGTACGTAGGGCTATATTGGGGAATAGTGGAAATCAGATGGAAAAGGAAAAACATGAACAATGAAATGCAAGCTGGGGTTATATAGTGGTTTATAGTAACCAGGTCCAAAATTGAGGGTTACTTTTTGAGATCAACATAATAAGGATGACAATATATTGTTTACGAAAACTACCATTTTCTTCACTTCTGCGATTCTCAACTAATCAAAATTACTCTTAACGAAACTCAGTAGGACTCCTTAAACACATTACAAAGCAACAAATGGCTTCTTAGAGTGTAGGTCCTATTTAGGGTCCCTCGGGGATCTACCTGATAATGTGACAGGGGAAAGATAGGGGCCATAACAAGTACCAATATAATTTTGCAGTCTATTGGAAGTGCCTTATATCATATAGTCCGCCTTAAGTAGATAGAATATGGCTGTGGGTATATTATAGTAAGATCCCCATATACCCCACATTCTATCTACTTAAGGGGGACTAAGATTATACAAGGAATGTACTATTCGTTACCACGCCCGCTGCATGCCTCCAATTCCCGTGCTATTCTCCATTTTGTTCTTCATTTGATTCTCCATTTTCGCTAGACCCTAAACCCTTGTATTCTTGCATATCTCTACACACCCCTACCTGTCCCCAAAATGGCCATAGTAGGTTTTCTGTTTGGATAGGACGCTCTTCTAAACAAGTGTATTCCCAATGGTCCCTTTTTTACAAGGACCTTTAGAACAACCCCCATGTAAACCATATCATAATATCATATTCATTTCGACCCCGATAGTATGCTGAAGCTATGCTGGAAGGAAGGCCTGACTTCGCCCCGAGTTTGTCCAAGAACAGCCCCACATACCCTTAAGGGTTTAGGGCTTAGAGGTTCAAGATTTAGGTTTAGCGCTTAAGCGTCAGGGCAATCCACATATACGAATGGTCAAAACGTCCCCAAAAAACCTTCCACCCCAAATTCGAAACCCGGCTCCTAAACCCTGAACCTTAGATCCTAACCCCAAGTCCTAAACCCCCAAATCGAAAATCCCCAAACCTCAATCCTAACCCCTAAATCCCAGATGCTACGCCATAAAACCCTAAACTTAGGTCAATCCCCCGTATAGTAATGGCTCCTTAATATGGAGTTATTGAGGCCTTCATATACCTACCATAGCCCCTTGTGGTACCCATTACTTGGAGGCTCATGGGACTTAGTAACTACTTATAACTGGGATTATAACCCTACTTATAAGTGGGGTAACCCCTATAAGTCCAGTTAGGTGGATTATACGTAGGGTTAGAAGCCCAGCCATAAGTCGTTACTAAGTCCCATGGGGCTCCAAGTACTGGGTGGGAGATTGACCCGACCCTAAACCCCTACAGGATTTGCCCCACCTGCCCCGAAGCTGTGGTTCCTCCCGGATCCTACGAAGCATCAGCTTCTCGGCTTCTGCCCAGTTGCAGGTGCCTTCATTTAGTGCTTAGGGTTTGGGATTTGGGGTTTGGGATTTGGGGTTTGGGATTTAGGGTTTGGGGTTTAGGGTTATCCTGGGATGAGATAAGGGTTATATAGGGGTATCGATGGATATATGGGGATATATGAGGTTGTATAGTTATGATACAGGGGTGATATACGTAATGGGTATATGGGCTTGTATATGCTATAAAGGTATGGAAAACTGCAAACTACTACACTATTTACGGGTTTAGGCTTAGGGAATGACCCTGAAATGGAAACTACTATACTGTTTAAGGGTAGCGATTACGTAGGGGCATATAAGGATAATGAAGCATCAGATGGAAAGAAATGGAAAATGAAATTGACACCAATATTACAGGTTAAGGGTCTAGGGCTTCTGATTTTGCATTTGGGGAGGAGGATTCCCCAAACCCTAAACCCTAAACCCTAAACCCTGGGTTTGGGGCTTTGAGCTTAGGCTCGGGACTATGGGTGGATTAGCGTGTAGGGATTGGAGAGGACGCAAATGTCTAGGACTTTGCCAAGGTGAACCTTTTGGTTAACGTTGGGCTTTATGTTGCCGAGGAAGGTTAAAACTTTCTCGCTGGGCAGGTACGAGGATAAAGATACATAGATGGATGGAGGTTTGAAAATTACCAGGTGCATTGAAGGAAGAGGCTGCCACGGTGTTGCTGGAAAAAGGGCGCCCCACATTTACAGTATGCTGAAATGATTCGGGTACATCTGCTTTCGGAAGCTACTAGTCGTTTGAATCTCGAAGCCGGACTCAGCAGAACTTCCTGATTAAGATGTTGCTTAGCCTCACCCTCACAAACAAACGCTCCCCTCCCCACCCAACGGTACTTGACAACAGACGTACAACACAATACAACCCGCAACGTGACGTAGGATCTCAGTTTGCATAGGTGCTGGCAAGCGCAGCTGTGCATCTCTGCGCCACCGGCTTTCATGGTAAGTGCCACCAAGCAACAGAGATTCTCAGCAAAAGGAGCATAAAGAAGCTGCTTGTGACTATTTGTGGTCTGCTAAAGGATATTCTACATTATTCTGTATCTTGAGTGGCCCAATGAGCAAGTATGAGGAGCAGATTATCTGGAGGCAATCAAACTTAAATTTGAGCAACTATTGCACATTCGCATTTCAATACTCTATATGGGCTTTAAAGTACACATATTGGCATATTGAACCGTATGATAGGCCCGGCTCAGTATAGGATCTTGGAGCGTACAGCAGGGGCGCCCGGGGCGCGGATGCCAGAATTACAGCTCTACTTGGGTAGGGTCCCGAAAGCCCTAAACAGTGAACCCTATAATGCTAGCCTCTATACCTGCCATGTCGTGGTTCAAGGCTATTATCATAGGCATTCGGGGGGGGTCTATGTATGGGCAAAATCTTGAACATAGGGCCTCGGTAGGCCGCCAGACGCGGCTCGATTCCAATGCAGAGAGCCTTAGGTTGTACTTGGGGGGTCGGGGAGCGTTCGTAAGTATACTTCGAGGCCATAGCATAACCATAGCTATCAGCATCATAAACCTGCTTACTAAATCCCACTTCCACTTCAAGTAACGATGGCTTCTTCTAACAAAATGAAAACAAGCATTACATCCACGAGCAGGTTCATCAAAGGTTCGTGGACCATTTCCTTGAGGAAACCGCACGTCCACCTCTTTTAACCTCTACTGGGATAGGACGCATCGTCGAGTTCTCAGATACATTGATGGTCAAACAGATGCTCCCACATGTCCTTAAGCCCACCAGTTCGAACCAAAGCAGAAGCAATAGTAGGACTTGAAGGCTACAGATTCAATCTCAGCGAAAGCCGACACGCACGCTCCCTCAATCATGAAGAGGATCCCAGAACATATCTGGCAACCAAGACCAGTAATGCTTGGAAGGAAGAAAGGAGTCCAGAAATAATTCCTGTAATCCCTGTCGTGGCAATGAGCAGAATGGGCATTCTTCTTTACTGCGACCAAAACTAACTCCCCAGTCTAAGCCTGCAGACGAAGTATTCCGCCCCCAACTCCTAAATTGCTCAACCCCCAAATTCCCTACAGTACTCCTGAACCCCAAACCCTAAACCATAGACCCTAACCTTAAACCCTAAACCCCAAGCCACCCTTGTATGGCTGCTGAATGCAGATATGAGGCTGCCAAATCTTCGTCGCCCTCCCTAGGAGCAGCATACCTTCATTTCAGGGAGTTTTCCTTGGTACCCTTAGAGTTTGTACCCTTTAGTTTGAATCCCTACACGTTGGAATATGGCCCTCAATAAGGGTATTTGGGATTACAAACATTAAGGGTACAAAGTGGTAGTCTTTGATCATAGATCCGCTGCTCATGCTCACTTGGGAGTTGGGTAATTTAGGGCTGGGGGTTAAGTTTGAGGGTGTTGATTTAGGTTTTGGGTTTAGGGTTTAATTCACTACGTAAAGTTTAAGGTTTAAGGCTTAATTGGGAACTGGGAACTCCCAACTGCGAAGGGGGAACGGTAAAAAAGCACCCACCATGATCCACTCCCTTATTGCTAAATAGGCATGAACAAGAACTGGACACTTAGCATGCTTTGGGTTTTGAGGCTTAGCAAAATACTCTCCGTGCATGCATTCCCTACTTAGCAGCACGTAGGCGTTGCTTTCAGATCCGCATTGCTTGTTGAGTGTTCTTAGGCTGAGAGCTGCCGTGGGGAATTAGGGGCTGCTGTAACCCAAAAACCTGCAACATCAAGCACATGCACTTGATTCCAAAGCATGAATGTACCCTCCCTTCTCAGGAGCAGGAAAATGTGAGCCTAAACCTAGACTTTCAGATCCCCTTCTTCAAAAGCCCACGATTCGGCATCACACCCTGGGGTTTACCCTCTCCAGGCATAGCATCGCGTCTGAAATAAGGGTCTTTAACCACTACAATCCATGTAGAAAAGGGCTATAAAGGGTTCCATGTGGATTTGGGAAGGGTACTTGGGGGGGTTGGGTGGATACTCCTAAGTTCCAAAACCAAGATAACAACCCCCGCTGCCCTGTGTGCTAATCTACTTGCAAAGCCCCCTAAGCGCTAAACTCTGGACCCGAAACCCTGAACCCTATTCACTATTCCCCAAAAATCCGAGATGCTGCCAAAGAGGGAGAAGGGCTTGGTCCTCGGTTCCACCGATTTGGCGCTCAGGGCTTTACACGAACGATTCTTCAACATGTCTCCTATGCAACCCCTGATGTGAAGGAAGTAAAATGGAACCACAAACCGGGAACCCCAAGAACATAGTAGCAATATGAGTAGGTACTATATTCTTGGGGTACCCTGGTTGGGATTTCCATTTTACTCCTTTATGATGGGGACCCATAAATCCCCTTGCACTCTCCATATGTTTCATTAGGCCAGCAGGGTAACACTCGAGAAGACCCTTGTATTCAGCGGCCCTGAATTATTTCCGCACAGAATTTTGATGTCTACTTGAGGTACCCTTTAACATAAACTATAGGTACCCTACACTATAAATTTATAAACATACAAAGAATCTACAACCATAATATCAGCAATGACTTAGGGGACACATTAGATCTTAGACTGCAGCAGCCTGGGCCATAATGGGGGATTCCATGAATGGAGGGCCCAGTAAAGACCCCAATATGCTCTAATCCTTAATATGGGGATCCCAAAAAGGATATCCGAATTCTTGGAAACCCTAAGCCCTATAAGTCACTCTATAATCCCAGGGTCTATGATGTTTTTCATTTTTCCATTTGATTCTCCATTATACCCCTGTAGGCCCTACATATCGCAAGGCACATATGTATGAAGCCACTGCAGATGGATTTTCTCTGGACAATGTGGGGATCCGCTCTTTCCTTCCTTGGTAACCCTCTTAGGGTTACGGTTTAGGAATTCGGGTAAGAAACTTGAGTGTGATTGTGGGTCAGGTCGCAAATAGGTTCTCCGAACCCGACGAGCTAGTTTGACCCATCTTGCCAGAGATTCCAGTTTAGGATTCCTTAGAATCACCTTTATGATAGGGATTCTTGTCAGAATCAATTACCCTCCACTCTTTCCTGGGGCATGAGTACTAGGTTCCCAAAATACAAAGGAAAAAGGGCACCACTGGGGTACCTAGAGTAAGTGCATCGTCCACTGATCAAAGCTCAGTCCCTTGCCCACGGCTCTAGTAGATATTATTGGGCACTCCGGTTCCCCGACCCATAACTGGCAACCAAAGGTGGAGAACAGGCGTAGGTGAGATATGGTCTTTCATATCTAGGGACACGCCAAAGCAGGGGATAAGTAATTCTTGGACAGTCTCATGTTGCGGAAAAGCTTCACTGGGCCACTTGCCGGCTAATCCGTCGGCAACCGTCTTTGCAGCACGTACTCCTGCAATGGCAGGGGATTCTAACAAAGCAGGAGTACCTGTAGGCGCAGGGATTACAGAAGAATTGTGAGGAGACTGTAGGAACCTAGGTTTAGGGTTCAGGATTCTGCAAGGATCATCTTGAGAAACTCGCTTGACGGGGAGGCTAGCAGGCCAGGGGAATCCGATACTTGGAGATCTGTTTAAAAGAACCCGCTGATGCCCCTAAACCCTAAACCCTAAACCTATAGAATGTTACGCGCCAGGCCGTCTAGAACCAGAAGTATATGCTTCACTGAAAAACTAAGTCTAAGACATCCCATGCCCTTCAGGGCACAGAGGCAGCAAGCACATTTAGGGTACAAACAACGCACTTCCCTGTCTACCTCCCTTGCATGCACCCTGCTTCGCCACAGCATCGCCTTGTAACTCCCATCCAATAACTCTGAAGCGTCCCTGTTTACTCTCCCTGCATACGGTTGCCACCATGCAACACATCCCAATACAACTCTCATAAACGTCAAGTAAGACACGAAATTCTAGCTGTCTCGGAAGCCTCTTGAGATTTCTGCTAAAAAACCAAAATCTCTCCACTTGTTTAGCTCAAGGACATGAGCTTGTATTTAGGAACACATCAGGTACTATATTATACGACATTGAAAAACTGACTCCCACCCTCAGCATTCCCTGCTGAGCTCTGAACCTCAAGCTCCAACCAAGAAAATCCTAAACCCTAAATCTGCATCCCGAACCCTGAAACCTAAGCCCAAACCATACCCGAATTTAATCTGGGTTGCTGTTAAGGAGTTTAAGTTCAAGTACCATAATAACCATAATAAGGACCATATAATTTACTACATACCACATACCCATGTTATGAGTTTTTTTTATTTCAGCTCCTTAATGGCAACCCAGTACTGCATGGGCCTAAACCCTTGGAGCTTGAGTACCCACACCCTTAGCCTTCCGAACCAAAGCCCAAAGTCGGCACACCCTGACCCTCAACAACACCAAAACAATGAAGGGTTTAGGGCTTAGGGTGAGCCCTGATTAGCCCCCTCCCCTAAATAGGGATTATAATAGGGATCGTAATATTAAGGCCCGTAAAAATAGAGGGTTTATTAATCAGGGGTCTACATTAGCCCCCAGTAACCCTAAACCCTGAATGGTAGTTTTCATGTTCTTCTCCATTATCACTGTATTGCCCTATATTGCCCTAATATTGCCCCAATAGTCACCCTGAATTGGAGAACCCACGGAAAGGACCCTCCTGCCCTAAACCCTAAACCCTAGAACCTGAACTCCTGCAAGGTAGCAGCCCTCAGGGGTCGGCTCACAGCAGAAATCCCCCATCCAGCCGATGCTGGTCTCCTCATGCTCCATCTTCTGCAGGGTTTCATGTGAGCCGTAGTCTAAGCTCCGAGTATCCCCCTTAATATTCCCTATAGCCGTCCCCTATATAATCCCTTATACAACCCTCTTTTGAGGAATCTAGTTTATGGCTCATATGGATCTAATAGTATAATTAGCCAAAAGGCTTCAGCCAATTTTTTAGTTTTGGTCTTCGCAACTGGTTGGTAGAGTTCACGCTGTTTCGTTATGCAGCCTTTGGCGTGACGGGTGGATCTCACGCGGCCCCGTGGCGGCCCCTTACGACACTTTGACTCAGCAGCATGCTGACATTACATGGGCTTCGGCTAGATTTCGGTGGAACAAGGATGATATAGCCATGGTTGCGGGGTCTTGAGGATAGACGAGAGTCGCCTTGAAGTGTTTAAAATTCCAGACACTCCCGCACAAGGCCTGTTCTGGAAGTTGCAAGCCAAACATTCAGTAAGAGGGCAACCGGAATTACAATCCCCAAATTATAGGGGGCCGGTAGTTTGGGGGCCAAAGAATCGAAGGACACAAAGATTTGATACGTACAATGCGCAAAGCATGATAACAATAAGCATGCATAACCCCAGGTATCCTGCTATTAACCTACTTACTATGTCCAGGCTGTAACCCTTAAACCTAAACCCTAAACCTTAAACCCTAACCTTCCGTGCTTGTCCGAGGTGCTCTGTCCAGGAGCACGCCAGCAGCGTCACTTTCCTGGCCCAGTGCACCGCCGCCGGGTAGGTTCCTCTGCGAAAAGCTCAGGTGTGAAAAAAGGGCTTTGGTAAACCTGTCCCCCAAATTAGGACCCTATAACCCTTTAACTCTCGTATACGCATTTGTTGGGCCCTAGTTTCAGGGTAGGTTAGAATAGTTTCAACTCGCAATTTCAGGCAATTTTTTGCACTATTCCCTACAACAAAACCGCCATTTAGGGCGAGGTCGGGTGAGGTGGCTTTAAATTGCCTACTTTAGTTTAAGGGGGCTGGGGGATGCTAACATTAGCAAATCAAAGGGGCATTGGGCTGGTGCGCTCGGCTTTTAGGCTTCGGCTCTGCGGCTTCACACGCAAGGAGGTCCCTACACTTTACCTGGGGCCCTAGTGAGGGAATTGTGATAGAGGGACTATACAGGGATTACATGGGGATTATGTAGGAGTTATATAGAAATTATACTCCCTTATGCCCTACGAAGAGCCCGTAAGTTACCATCGACGGCAGCGACCCGCACAGTATGGCTCCACAACAGGGGCCCTTGAGTCAATCTTCCATCTGTGAGCCCAGAATGATTTTTGAGTCATTCGGAGGGCTGCTGCTAGTACCCTAAACCCTAAATAAAACCTATATTACCCCTATATTGCCCTATATTACCCTATATTACCCTATATTATCATGAGCCATTGGGACTATCAGGGAACCGTTGGCATACAAGGATCCCTGCAAGCATGACCTCAGCGCAAACTTCACAGCCCCCAGGGTTAAGGGTTCAGGGTTTTTTGCGTGCCCCTTGCAGATGTGACCCAACAACTACGTACTAGACTTACTGGCTATTAGTATAAGACGACCGCTATAGAATGTGTTCCCATATTCCCTACCCTAAGCCCTAAACCTTAAACCCTACATAATATATTCCCTTATTTACTAACCCCCAGTAAGTAGAAGGATCTTAGGCTCCACTTCACCTGGCCTAAGCCTTAAACCCTTAGAGCTAAACTCCTATATCCCGAGCCCCAAAATCCCTAAACCTTAAACCTCTCAATCCTGAAAACCGTAAATCTTTAAACCAGAAACACCTAAACCTTCAACCTCAAATCCCTAAACCCCAGACCCCTGAACTCCAAACCCTAAGCCCCTAAACCCCTTGAACCCTAAATCCCTAGACCTTCAACCTCAAATCTTTCAAGCACGCCCTCCACAACTCTTTGCTCCAGCCAGGATGCAAGGGAACGGGCAGGTCCCAATGGTAAGTAGGCCCACCCCTGGGTTTGCAGCATGGGGATTCAATGGGGACCTTCAGTAGAGACTTAAAACAGACAGTCTGCTGCGCATTGCTCTTCAAACTTGGGTACCTCCTTGGAGCCTGAGTGAATGTCCTACAGAAAGCACTGGTGAAAGAACTTGGTAGTCTGGATCAATGACTTGACCAACCGAAGCTAACGACACTGCTCTTGAGATTTATATCAGGTTCGATTCACCCTAAACCCTGAACCCTAAACTCTCTCAGGGGATTCTACTTAGTGCAGGTATTGGAACGGCTGCGACAAGAAGCTACCTGAAGACGTATACGGCCTTGTGGGAATTACAAAAAGAAAGCTTTGGCAAACCCACACCACCAACTGACTGAGACTACAACTTTGAAGTACATCAGGTAGTCAACAACGACTGAAGAAAATGAATACCCACGCACTCCGGTCTTTCATACCTACCGAGTACCAAGCACAAAGGTTGACACCATCAGAACCAAGGTTCTGGTCAAACTTGACCTTCGGGAGGGCGGCATCACCATTGATTGCCTTTCTCAAGCGAAATACAGTAGAAGGGAGAAGAATCCAAAAGCTGGAACATGGAAACAACATGCATGATACTGCTCTTGAATGTGGGTGGATACCGATGTTACGTTTCAAGTCTTTAGCTTCTACCGAACCCCCCGCCCAAAAATACATATACATATATATATATATATCCACAAAGAGGCGAAATAGGGGAATACAAATCAAGTGGAAACTGCAATAGGGTTGATCGCTTCGTGCTGATACTGAACACCCAGACCCCTAATCCTTAGACCCTAAGTGGTACTTTTGATTTCTTTTCCATTACCCCTGTATATCCCCATATTCCCAGTATTCAGGTTTAGGGCTCAGATCCCCCCGAAAATTCAAACCTTGCGCATCTGAGCGCTGGATGACGCAAGAAACCGGATGCTACTTCCTGCCACTGGGGTTTAGGGTTTGGGGTTTAAGGTTTAGGATTTAGGGTTGCTATTAAGGAGCTGGAGTGGGGGTTTCCCCTAAATTGGTGTTGCCATTTTGGGGGTCCTGGGGATTTGAATATTGTGGGGTCTACATTAGGGTCAACCTGTTTCGGGAAACTACCCATTTCAGTTACCAGAATATCACAATGTAACACCTGCTATGGCAAAGAAACTTAATGTAACTTCTTTCACAGTAACCCAGGCCCCCACCCAAGTTTGCCCCTTTGTCAGTTGGGTTCCAGGCCTGTGGCGGGAGAAAAGAGGGAAGCTGCTGACACGGACACTGGTAGCCAGGGTTAGGACACTGATAGGGTTTTGGGTTTAGGGTTTGTACAAAGTTGTCAAAACAAGGTGGGACATAGAGCTGGCCATGTCACTCTGAAATCACCGCATGTCCATTCTCCCAGCTAGGTGTCTGCGGCAAACAGGCTAGCGGTTTAGAGTTTGAAGCTTGTACTTTGGGAGAAACACAACGAAAGTAGGACAGGGCTCGTGCCAGGAAGTGCTCTCAACCCTAAAACCTAAACCCTAAACCCCTTCTGAGGACCAGGGAGATGTCTCCACCCAACAAAACGAACATAGACGCCCATGTGAAACCCATGGGAGCCATGGTCTAAACTCCTTGTATCCCCCTTAATACCCCCCATCATACTCCCCTACATTATCCCCTGCCTAACCCCTTTAAAGGGTTTAGGCTATAGGTCATGTAGACCTGTTTAGAGACATGGTAATCTTTCTGGGTGTCTTTTGGGCGTCCATAGGTTGGGGGAATGTAAAGTTTAAAGGGTTTTAAGGGTTAGGGCCGAGCCTGGACGAATTCTGCAAAAGCGCGGGTTATGCGCGCGCCGGCCCTGACAATGCAGGGACCGTAAAGGGAATTCTGTAAGCGCCCGTTCAGGGGGAAGCTTTGTCCAAGGATAACGCACAAAATGCGAACTGAGAAAAACTAAACAGTGAAGGATGATTGCACCCTTCAAACTGACAACTTGTCACCCTCATGCTACGATACCATTTCATCCTCATCTTGAGGGTTGAAGTCTCAAATGTTACCTTTTGGTGGGCCCTGCCCCCCTAGGTTGCAGAAGCAAACAACAGCTGCTTCTGTAGATGCTGAAGCTGGTCGTTCTTTAGCTGGCGGGTCGGCTGTCGGGGCATGATTTCTAGGACTCTATTTCTAGGAGGCATGTAGGTAGTCCGTTTTCCTGAAACTCCAATCCAGGAAACGGCCGCCTCGCAAAGGTTCCACATATTTGCTGCATAACCTCAGACCATAACAAACATATTCCCCAACTGCTCCCTATAATCTTTACATTGCCACTATGAATTCAAAGTATGAAGGTATGAACCGTGTCTGTTCCCTGAATCTTTGACCCTCATTAAACTCAAGACCGTTCTTAGACCGCGAAATGCTTCTACCCGAAACCCCACAGCATGCAATCGCAAAACCATAAACGCTTTACCCCAAAGCCTGTGAACCTTGGACGCTCAGGCCTTAAGCCCCTTGAACCTAAAGCCAATGAACCACGGGCCTGGACTTGTCCCAGGGTTTACGACTTCCTGGGTCGCGGGCAAAGACCTCGCGCGAGAAGTCCGTGGAGCCTGATCCCACGGGGATTGCGGGCCTCCTTTCTGGGGATCGCTGCAAGACCACTATACTATTCGGGTATACAATGGGTATCAATGGACCATGATCCCCTTGTTGGTTTCCAGCCTTGTAGCTCCTCACAGGGCATCAACCAACTGAGTTGAGAGTGTTGGGCTGGACTTGCTGCTTAGCCCCTAAACCCTGAGCCCAAAACCCTAAACCCAAAACCCTAAACCCAAAACCCTAAACCCAAAACCCTAAACCGTAAACCGCATGTAGTCCGCTTGGGGTTTTGGGCAGCTTCGGGGTTGGAGCTGCCCGCACCGCTCCAAAGATGGTGATAGGCTTTAGGGTTTAGGGTTTAGGGCCCGCAGGTTCAGGAGGCTGTCCAAAAAGGCAGAGAAGGGAGTGGGCAGCACGCAGGCCGCGTTGAGGAAGGCCGTT
>CAJNIZ010017025.1:66947-92682 GCA_905231905.1 Symbiodinium pilosum
GGGTTATATGAGGATAATGGAAAACAAAATGGAAAATACTATACTACAGGGGCCTGAGTAATTGGCGATATCACTTTGAGGTCCATTTGTGGCAACATAGACAATAACTATATAAGGAATATGGAACCATAATATTGGCAATTATTTAGGCCCCTATATTACAAGCTGGCCCTGTTCTTTCAGCTGTCCCTGACAAGGCTACATTAAGCCTCTAACCCCTAGACTTAGACGGAACTGTTTGTCAGGTGGCTATCCCCTTCCCCTAACCATGAACCCCCCAAGCCCCTCCATCCCATGAAATAAACATTCCTACACATAAACTGGAACTATATGGCGGCTTCCAATAAGATATCTCAATTTGGATCCCAAAATACTCTCATCCTTCTTATGGGGGCCCCCAAAAAGGTACCCCTCATCTAGGAAAACCCCCATAGAACATATCACGAGAGCTAATATTTAAGGGTACCAAAATGGGACCATAAGTTTGGTAACTACCCTAAACCCTAAATAGTGCCTTCCACTTTCTTTTCCATTATCCCGAAAAAAAAAAACTATAGACCCCTATATAATCCTATATAACCCTTATTTGGGGAACTCCCCAGCAAGGCGCTGAGGATGCGCCACACTTCGCCGCCCACAGGGCGGCGCCAGCGAGCATCGCGACAGGGCCGGATACGCTGGAGCACGCCTTTCGCGAGGTTGACTTAACATACTGGGGCTTGGTAGGAAGAAGGTAGTATATATCATAATAACGACTGTATTCGGGATTATATTCCCCTGTTCCCTACCAACCATGAATAAGCTTAGGGGCATGGAAGGGGCAGTAGATGGGGCAGAGAGGGAACATGAAGCAGCGGTACCTCCGCCTGCCATACACAGCCCTTCTTCTCAAATTAAGCTCAGATTCCTAGTTTGGCCTTCTGAACCGAGGTCTTCTGGCAGAACGGACTATTTTTGGCATGTGCATCCAACATCAACTATCTCTAAACACAGAGCCCTGCTCTCCAAATCCTTTCCACGCTCTCCACCCCACCCTGAACCCGACCCCTAAACCCCTGCACCCGAAAAAGTTAACCCCAAAACCCGCACCCTCAAACACTGTCAAACATCCACTACCCCCAAACCCAACCCCGCCAAGTACAGGCAAGGCACGAAGCTCCGGGATCCCTCGCACTACTGCACTCTCGAAGGGCACGGCAGAGCCCAGGGGTGGATCCGCTGTGAACGTGATGCCTCGGCCGGGTTGGCTTCTGAGGGCTTGAGATTTGGCCTAATCAAGCCTAAGATTTAGGGCTGAGGGTCCCCAGGATTCAGGAAATACGATTTGGGGCCTAGAGGTTCCCAGGCCCCCATTGCAGCGGAAGCCTATGTAGGGTTGAGGATTATTGAAAACCAAGGGTTGAGGATGTGGGGGTAAGGAAGGCAAGGAATCTGGTGTTTTGGGTGCTTGCAGACCGGTTAGGAGGTCTGTGAGATCCGCTATGTAAGCATGCTTCTATGGCAGCCGCAGGGGTGCTTCGCAGAGTGTCCTCTCTCGCCGAAGTTGGAAAAGCTCCTGAAAAAGAAGGTCGGACCCTAAACCCCAAGCCCTAAACCAAAAAGCTGCACATGTTGGACATGTCGGTGCCATTCCGTCCGCCCTTTACTGACAAGAGGCAAGATGAGAGTTGCCAAACTTTGGGCGTCCCGTCCCGCTTAAGGACGCAAATGATGTGGACTATATATTGCTTTTGGAAGCTTACTTTGCGGATTGGGAGGACTTAGGGAGTAGGTGAGTAATGAGGATAACCGAGGTTTTTATGTTGTTTACATGAGTTGTGAATATTCTTGCCAAGCCTCCTGAACCCTCCCCCAGTATGGATTATACTCTGTGTTTGGAAGCTACATGTCCTAAATAATTCCCCGCCACAGATCCGATGCACTTGCCCGCGTGGAGCTCCCCGTACGAACCAATCAGTCGCGCTGTGTGAGGCATGGCAGAATCCTGAAACCATTGATGAGCTGCAGGATCCAGGATTCTAGGGTACAGGGCTTCAGTCTTTTGACAAAGACTTAGGGAGAGTAAATGGTAAAAGTAGTGGCTTGGCTTCGGGCTAAAGATGTAGGGCTACACTCAGGAGTAAATAGCATGGCCGCAGAACCTGGAGACTGACATTTGCCTGGCCATTTTCAGCCTCCTTCATGCCACTAAACAACAGGAGATGTGTTGTAAGACCCCATCCAACCAGCAGCGCATAGTTCCAAAGACCGTGTCGAATTTGCACACAATGGACGACCCTTCTGAGCAGGCCTTAAAATCTGGAGGCCCCCAAGTCAGAACCTCTGAGTCAGCAAGCCGGCTTATTACTATTGTTTGCACCAGCGTCCAAGAGCTCGCGAAAAGCTTTCACGTGGTTCATCCGGTAGCAGAAGTCATACGACAAAAGAACCTCAAACCATCAAAACTTAATGGGGTTCGTAGGAACAAGGGAACATGTAGGATTTAGGGTTTGGGGTTTCGGGGTTCTGGGTTTAGGGTTCGTAGGGAATATTGGAATACATAAAGGGATTACCTTCTTTTTTCTACTGAGAACCAGTAAGCAAAAGGCAGCACAGGGTTTCTCAGTTGGACCCTTCTTTGGCTTTGTGCAACTTACAAAGTAAGCTTTGGGGTCCAGCTGGGTGGCGGAGCTTGCGCACTGGTTTAGGATTTAGGGTTTTTTATGGGACCTTTTCTCCACTTGATGATCCAAGCAAGATGCTCTACGAGCACGGCCCCAGCCACACGAACAATCGCAGGCTCAGAAGTAGGCCCAGACGTGGCAGAGTGCCAAAAGCAAGCCACGACCCTTAATCAGCCTTGGACAACCGGGCAGCGAAAACGCAAGAGGATCAAGGGCACCGGCGTGTTGGAAAAGCTACACAAGCCAGTGCCTCAAACTTGACTGCCTGTGCCCAGCCTCATAAGGGGACCTTGTGACAGCAGCCGCCTCACCCTCATGCTCAACAGCCTCCGCCATATGGTTAGCCAAGTCCGCACTGTCGGTCAACTCCATTGCACCACCTGTTGCCGAGGAGGTTCCTGCCGCAGGTCCACTTTGCTCCGCCTGGTTGTTGCTATTTCCTCCACCTTCCGTTGTCACCACTGCCGGGACGTCTCCTGCAGCGATTGCAAACTCCAGCTGGTACCGTCTGTACTCTGCATCTTCAAGCACTCCAGTCTAGGGTTTAGTGTTTAGGCTTTAAGGGTCTAGGGTCTGACATAGCTTGCCTAGGCTCAAGAAACAGAAGATGCTGACTGCATGGGGCCACCTGGCCAGAACGAGAGGCTCAAAAGCAATTGAAAAGCTCTGATTCAAAGCATTGCTGTTATCATTACATCTAGTACTACTATCACTATTCTCATTGTCACTATTCTGTTACAGGCCTGACTGTCATTATTGCTGAGGCTAACATCGTAACACTTGATCCGCCCAGACCGGGAAAACCAAACATCGGACCCGAAACTGAAGTATAATAGCACTACTATTCAGGAAAATAGCAAGAGTAACAAGAACAATGACAACAACAATCATCGTAGCAGTGCTCACAATACTAGTAATAATGATACTGGAAATAATGCTTGTCATGACAAGTGCGAAAAAGACAAGGCCCTGCAGGCGCAACAGTCCTTCCAAACTCTGCAGTCATGATTTAGGCTTTCAAGTGCCTGGGTTGCTGTCAACCAACTTAGACTAAGTTACTATGATAAGGAAACCCTATTATTTACTATACACCCAATGTATGGTCACTTAATTTTCCTTAACAGCAACCCAATTGCACGGCACCATAGAGCCCAAATAGCTTCCAATATCGCTGTGAGGTCTGTTTGAAATACCCTATGCCATGGCTATACCAGGAATCTAGGACCATACTACTGGTAACTTCTTAGGCCTCTAAAATACATTCATCACTTCATCCAAGAACCGAATAAGTCCTAAACAGCCTCATATAACCCTTGTATGAACCATGTACCCCTGGATCACCCCATAGAACCCCTAAAAACCCTAAAGGTAAGTTGTGTCAGAGATCTGCAGAAGGCCCTCCACGGTCCAGGTCTTCTCCCGACGCAACGGTTTAGGGTATAGGGTTTAGGTCCTTTGGGGTTTAGGGTTTAGGGATTAGGTCCTTAGGGGTTTAAGTTTTAGGGATAACGGTTTAGGTCCCTTTCAGTGAAACCCTGAAAAAAACCAAGCAAAACCCCATACTTTGCTTGAAAAACTTGAATATCCCATGCCCTGACCCCTAATCCCATGCAATCTCCATGGAGCCCGCGTATAAATCCTGCAGACTTGCGGCGGAGTTCGAAGTGCAATCCTTTCACAATCCAAGTCTAATTTCCATCAAGCCCACGAACTTCCATTCTTACCTCTTAAACCCCAAACCCCAAAGCCTAGTGCCCACATGGCTTCTCACTCTGAATGGATCCTCAGCCGAAAACTCGTGCAGTTGATAAGCAATCCGTTTAGGAGGCCTGTAAAAAAATTATAGAATCCCAAAGCATGACCAGCATAATCATGTCTAGCTCATATGGGAATTTCTTAAGGTAGAGGGCCCTTAAGGACGCTAGAGGTATAGGTGGGTCGTAAGAAGAGTTAGAGGTCGTGGTTGAGAACTATGTGGGCAGTATTGTCAAAAACTCCCTATGACCCAGGCAGAACTATGTCTCGTACCTCCTACTGAAACTGACTACCCTCCCAAACACTGAATCCTAAGCTTTGAGTACGTAACTCTCACTCCCGAACCCAAAAACATTGAACTCCCAAACCCCAATTCGAAAACCCGAAACCCTGTTCTCAAATCCCAAACCCTAAGCCTAGAGCCCGAAACCCTAGATCCAAAACATCTCTTACCCAACCACAACAACTGCAGACCAAACGCACCCCTCCGAAACGCCCGGAACCATGAGAGCCCAAAGCGCCAAGTCGTAGGGGCCGTGGCGACCCTTCTCGTGTGGGACCATCCAGGTCCCCGTGGAGCGATCAAACTCGAGGCCTAGGGTTAAGGTTTAGGGTTTTGGGTTTGGGCTTAAGGTTTAGGGTTTAAGGTTTAAGGTTTAGGGTTTAAGGTTTAGGGCTGAGGGTTGACGGCCGAGTTTGGGAGCCAAGCAAGCAACCTTCAAACCCAGAGCGCATTTCATTCTAGAACCACAATAGCCTGAACTGCTGTTAAGGACTGGAAAGTTCCTTCACAGCAACCTAATAGCAATCGTCATCAGGTTGCCAGGGGGCATAACTCATACAAACGGGAGGGAGGATCATCCAGATTTCTTAACTTGCCCCTTAACCATCAAGTAGGGTATATTGTCAGAAACTCCAAGCCTAGTCTGAGGTGTGGATTAGGTAGAGCCCCCACCCTGTAATAGTGATATAATGGGAACATAAGAGGACTCCAATGCATTCTATTCCTGGGTGGGGGCCCCAGCTACGGTGTGGATCTTGCGTGTTGGTTTCCAGTCTAGGGCTCTGTTTGGAATCTTCAGTGTACATGGCCTAAACCCCAAGCCCTTAAACTCCAAAATCCCTAGGGCAACCCTAAACCCTAAATCCTAAACCCTAAACCCTGCAGCCCTGAAGGTGAAGTGGTTGGGGTGTTCTGGACTCGTAGGCCAGAATTCTGAGCCACCCGCACCTCCAAACATAACTACATACAGTATGTTTCCTCGAGCCAAAACAGGAATGTGCTATGGGTCCACCATGGGCACCAAATACAGTAAGGCAACTTGCATTTAGCTCTACATAACTGGGAACCTGATGCGGGAATTTACATTAAGCCCTTCCGAAACATGTAGGCAAAAGTTCTGGATCAAGTCCTACGAGAATAAAGTTCGGGGTTTTAGGCTTAGGGTTCAGAGTTTTTAAGGTTTAGGGCTATCAGATGTTGTTTAGGGGTGGGGGGGATTGAGAGCTTCGTGCTTCATGCTGTTGTTCACATCTCTTTCTGGTTTCTGGGAAAAAGTTCGCAGCACTGGAGAAAAACTGGCCATAGATCACCATGGTCAGCATACACACACATACATATAAATGCAGGGAAGAGAAAGCTCTCTCCCAGCGAAGCATTTTGAAAGCTCACTTTTTGGACGGGCCGCAACTGTTGCCTTTGGCAGCTATGTCTCAAAGGAAGGCTGCGCATGCATCACGAAAAGCAGGGGGCCTTGTTGCATCGAAGAAAACAATTCCTGAGGATCAACATGGGAGTTCACCAGAATCATCCCTGTATGATGGCGGACCGGTATAATCTCCTTGTACTCTAGCATCCCTCGTCTACAAATCTCGGGCATGCGATCTTGGTCATGAGGTGTCGAGACTAACAACATGGCTCGGCAAGTGGCGCATCGCAAGTCCCCAAAACTTCATCACCAGATCCACTCAAATCCTGACGAGCTCTTTCACGTAGGTCTGACGTAATCTCACAGTTCTCTGCCCTTTTCTCAACTGGGGACCTGCTTGGTGTAAAACTACTATTTGCTTAAGGACCCTAAAAGATGTATTAAAAAAAAAAAAGTAATCCCTATATCACCCTTGTAAGGAAGAACATATTTATTTTTTCTTAAGCAAATAGTAGAAAACGAAAACAATTCCGCATGTTGCAAACATAACCAAACCTTGAGCTCCGGGCGGGTTGGAAAATCCTCCACGCGCTCTACATTTGGGCGCGCAGCCAGTTCAGCTAGTAGTTTCCTGAGGCATGTCAGCGCAAAAGCCAGACACAATCAAAATCCTAATTGGGACTCAACAAGGACTTAAACCGTGAACTTTAAAATCAGATGCCCCATCGCCCCCGTATTTCCAGAGCTCAAATCACGGAACTACATCTTTAATGCCACCCACTTAAGAACCATTATCCGCCCCACCTGCAGCTTTTAGGAAGTCAGCTGTTGCTGGCTAGCTACTAGCATTAATTATCAGCATTAGTGTTACTACTGTTACTACCACCCCGCAACAATCCACCGAGACCTCCATCAGAATAGAGGCCCATCCAAGCAAGTCTGAACGTTGCCAGGGGGCATCGGGGTTCATTATTCATAAGAAATCATGGGGATTGCATCTTCTATATGCTGGGAGCATCTTCTGTACGTACCGTTGGGTTGACAACGGCTGTCTTTGGGATTGTACTTGGGGATTGTACCGCGGGCTCCTGTTTTGAGACACAACCTCCTGGTGGAAACATTCATGAAGGTCTGAGGCTGCAAGGTCTAGTGTGGAACCCAAGGGCTCGTACTACAACCCGGCCTAAACCTCACTCTTGACGGTGAGCAGAAGTCCGGGAAGCATGCGCACTCATGGTGGTGCGTGTGGGTGCTGGCCGCATGACAGGACTTTCCATAGAAACCGCTGTATGCAAATCTTGCTAAAATTGAACATGATGCCCTGGTTTGCCTACATCAAGAATTACCCCCGGAAACTAAAACCTTCCAGCATTCCTTGCTCAGATTGAATTACACGCAGTGGGCCTCTACAGCGAGGAAACGCCGCGGGCAGATTTGCCAGACTTAATCTAGGGTCTTAGGTCCCTTGGCCTGTTGTGATTCGCGGGAGAACAACCCATGCGCAAAACCACAATGCTGAACTACCATATACTTCCTAAACTTCAAATCCACACACCTTGCCGAGATGACAGCCCCCATGCGAACCCTGCAACCAAAAGAAACAAAGCATAGGCATTAAGTCAGGTGCTTTGATGCATCCTTCACTCTTAACATGGTGCCTTTCGAAAAAAAATCGCAGCAAGGATATGCGTCAGAAATTGCTAGGAACAGCGCTGAGAAAGTTGAGACATCCACTACCAATCAAGCTAAACCTTGCGCGTTGATTGATTTAAAAAAAGGCAAGCTTCTGACAAAGCTCCATCGCACCTCCAACGGGCTCCACCTCAAAAAAGAGCCATGGGGACTTGCTTGGGATGCAATGAGGACGCATCACATCCTGTTGATTGCCGTAGTAGCATAGGGGTTAATCTAGGGGCTCCGAAGATGCTAATAGGTGCTCTCATGGGAGTCTCGTATGAGCAAGCCCACTTTAAAGAATCTTCTTTTAAAGGGGTTTAGGGTTTAGGGTTTTTTGGGAAACAAAACAAGGACCTTATACGTAAGGACAATGAACCCCAACATCAAAAAGTGATGTTCAATCTACAACAAACGAAATGCGGATCCTCTATCCGAGTACCTCAGACCAGGCAGGACTCTCTTGAACACTACTCACGGACAGCACTAAGTAGCGAGCAGCTTCTAAGAGGTATAAAATGGCAAAACCAGACATGCATGTAATGTCCGGGCAACTAAAAGATCCTGGAATCATGTACATGTAGTCCGTCATTTCCAGGGCTCCGTACAAGTCTAAATACATCCTTCACAAAAACCACGGATCCAAAATCCTAAGCACCAAACCCGCAACCCCCAAAACCTTCATATGAGCCGCCCGAAGCTTTTGGTTCAGAGGCTGCGTGGCTTCATGCAGCTTTCCAGACTTGAACTCATAGGCCCTGACAGTCCCCGGCAGCGTCTGGCAGGAGAGACATTTAAGGGATTGACAGAAGCGGGATACAACTTTGAAGCATGGTTGAGGTACGATGTACCATGATGCAGCCTCTAGATTCGAGTTTAGCGCTTGGGCTACAAGTGCAAGAAATTGGCTTGGGGTTTGCGGTCTAAGGTTGAGGCCTGAGGTTTAGGGTACATGAGCCATATTCTTGACTCCTAGTATCCCGCGTAATAACCCTTAAATTAGTCCCCTATACATATATAACCCCTTTTTAGGCAGTTTACATATAGCTCACATGTTTTGAGGTTTGGGGTTTAAGGTGAGGGGGCTCCCGGGCCTCCGAGAAAGGATCGAAGAATACGTTCGCGACAGCTTCTATTGTTCGTACGATCATGGCTATCGGCTCCTAGCAGGAAGAGATACACACCAACTTCACCCTAGTTTAACGCTTTTTTCTGCAGGACTGCCTTGGTTTGCACTTCTGAAATGTAGGATGCAACGACAACCGCCATTGGGTTCTGGGGAAGTGTAGAAAAGATCCTATGACCAATCAGAAAGGATCCAATCTATGAGGCAATCACCAGTAGACCAAATCAGCGCCTTCCACCCTCTTACCAAGGCGCGAAATGTTTCAGATGTTTCCCGGCTCAGCTTTTCTGTGCTCCAATTGCCGCGAACACTGCGGGATCTAAGGCAAGTACACACGGTGAAATCTGGCAGGGGTTGGATGACGGTTGCTGGCTTGGAAAGGTAATCGGGGGTGGGTATTTCTCACGATGGTCCCAAAGAACCCATCATCCTCCTGAAACTTTCTCCTTGGGTCCCTAGGGGCCCCCTTTTTGAGAAACTCTCACTTATGGGGAGGGATGCTGACAGGTTGGGAGGCGCAGGAGGCTCAAGACCTGGAGGGATATGTGTTTAGGGTTTAGGGTTTGGGGTTGAAGGTCTTTGGGGGTACAGGGTTTAAGGTTCCTTTGAGATAATAATGCCTTTAATCGGTGGGTACCCAAAATAAAGGCATGAATTTTGACAACCTACCATGCACAGAAGACATCTAAAGAAAGCTTAAAATAAACTCTATGTAAGCCTAGTTCCCATTTAGTGTTCCATGTTTTCCATTTAATTGTCCATTCCTGATGCAATATCCCAAAACCCTTGGAAAAACGCGACTGGTATAGTAGTTTCTTCCTGTTCAATTCCCCAGACCCTAAACCCTAAACCCTATAAAACCCTATTGACAAACTACCTTATGATGTTCGAGACGGCTCAGACTTTGGAGGTCATGGGTCTCTTTGGGAATGCCTTAGGCCTGGTAACCGGAAATGCCTTACATGGGGAGTATTTGAAGAGAGAGTACATGCATCGTAGCGTGATATGGGGATATAAAGGGGCGGACAAGAAAAAGGAAAGGAAAATGGACAATGAGATGAACATTATCAGGTATTGGATCTATGTTAAGATGTAGGGACATACCCCCAATACTGGGAGACAAGGGTTCTAGTAGCAGTCTTGCTCACAGTCTTTGGAGAAGCAGCTTAGGCATGTGCTTGCTGAAGTAATGCAACTGCAGTCTTCAAACCAAGGGTTTAAGGCTTAGGCAGAAATCAATCTACAATGCTATGATGCATATTGCGTCTGCTGTGAAACTCAAAGGGATCTGCTGAAGAATTAAGATCTTCTGCTCCTACGAAAGGCAACATCTGAATGCTCCAAAGACTACGTCCCTCTTCCTCTTGGATTAAGGGGTCTTTCCCTTAATGCAGCCTCTTTGACCCAGCCACGAGACTCCCAGGTGCGAAGTGCCTCCTGTAGGATAGCTGAACTTGCCAGTTCATGCTTTTTCGGACAGAGAGAAGGGTTGTCCATTGGCTTCAGGGTTTGAGTGGAGTTTACGCAGTCTGGCAGAAACACATATGCGCACAAGCAATTGTGCAAGGTTGTTCTTGATGGAGGCTGCGCGCCAGTTGACTATGAACACAGCTTCCATTTCATGTTCCATTGTCTCTTGCACGTGGTTCTACATTATTGGGGTAATATGCCTTGACCCGTAACCGCAGATAACATAATTGTTTCCATCTTCCTTTCCATGCCTATATATAGACCCTATATACCCCTATGAAGCCCTGTGTAACCCCACAATATTTTCCTAAGATGAACTCTAGCTACTGCAGACAAACTGTTCCCAAAAACGAAATAACTTGAGGACCTTAGAGATATGCAGGGGTCCAATAGGATTCCTGTTGAGAAGTTACAGGGATTGTCTCCCATACTGTAGAAATATGGAGCACAAGCAATCTTAGCGCAGATCCATTACATTCCGTCCGGGTAATGATGAATTGTTTGCTGTTGGAATCTGCGTAATATAATATAATGCAATATAGTATAATATCACATAGTATCATATGATACAATATACTAGAATATTCTATAATATACTATAATATGCAATAATATACTGTAATATAATATGCTATAATAGCTAAAGTTGAAAGACACACTGGAAGCTCCAGGGTTGGAATTTCCAGCTCAGGCTAGGGGCCCTTCACGGCCCGAAGAATATTTGCGGAATTCAAACGTACTATGAGGGAGCGTGTACAGAATTCTATAAAAGTAGTATGAAGATTACAGGGGAGATCTAAATAGCAACCATTACACAAACAAGAAAAAAACCAGACGCGAAACACTGCACTCTGAACAACTTAATGGTGCTTAGTAGGGAATAAGGGAATATGATCCCTCTATAATCCCTGTCCCCTTTTAATCCCTATATAACCCCTAGATGATATATTCCCTCATTCCCTACCAACCCCCACAACCCCCAGTAAGACAAGGAGTAAGCGGGAGGTTCCGAGAACAGCTGGCTGGTGACTTCCAGGGGTCTAGAGCCCACGATGGGCTTGGGGTTTAGGATTTAGGGATTCGTGCCTAAACATCTGCAGCTATCACACGGTTGAGACTAGAAATCCTGTATGGCCTTAGCATACTGCAACACCAGAACTCCCAAGGTATCAGGTAGTGCGGGTCAAACAGGATTTCAAATCAACGTGTGTGGGGAGGTTAAAGGTTTCGGGTTCTACGAGCCATCAAAGAAAGCCACTGAACCCTAAACCCAAAGCAATTGATCCAAAGCTCTGAACCCTCACCCTTGAACCCCCTAAATCCTGGCAGCATGAACCCCCCTGCTCCTGGAAGGCGCCACCTCGTGCTGCAAGGAACTCCGGAACATAGTCCACGTAAGGCTTGGCCTGCGCATGAAAGGAGCTGAGAATTTGGGGGGGATAGGCTGTTAGCCGCAAGAACCTTACCCAGCTGTGTTAACGCTTCGTTCTGTCCACCCTTACAGGAAGTAAACAAGCTAGGTTCCCCAGCAACCCCTTAATAACAAGGGTACCCTCTTTCCTCATATTCAATTTTTAGGAAGGAGACCCCCAAACAAAAAGCGAAAAAGGGTACTACCGGGGGTACCTAGGAAGTTGGAGGTGCAAGGTTGAAGGCCCACCAGCGTGGTGCATCCTCATCCTTGCAACTACTTTCCGTTTGGGATTGTTCATCTGAGTAGTGGTTTTCTTGGTGGTTGAACCTAGTTAGATAATATTCCTCATGTAAGATACTATACCAAAGGAGGATATAATCTTACTCTATATTGGGTACCATGGTATCCCCCCAAAAAATACTACTCATCTGAGTCAGGCAGGTATGGGACTTCAGGACGACGGGGAACACTGGTGTCATCATCATGCTCTCGCCGCGCCCGGGCAGTACCAAAACCAGATGGCAAGCCACAACAATTCAGCCGTGAACCCTCGCCATGAACCCCACACCCAAGCTAAACCCCCGATCCAAGGGCGCAAGCTCCAGTTAAGTAGGTGTGCATTTGGGGGCACCTGGGGGAGGCAACCCTAAACCCAACTTGTAGATTCTAGCTACTGCACCAACCCGAAAAAAGGGAAGCCTACTCGACCTCTTGAAGCCTTCTTTCGGTGCAGCAATCAGTATACTAAGAACTGACTAGCTGAGAAGATCGCCATCGGAAACCTTCCGAAAACCCTATAACCCAAACCATTGAGCCCATGCCTGGGTGCCAAAGACCCATCGTGGTTCCACAGGATCAAAGATGTTCGGAAACAGGGCAATGGAGGCCTTCGCGAAGTGTAAGCGAGCAGATTCTCAATCTCATGCCAAGCAACACACTTCCCTGAATAAGTGCGCATCAAAATCAGGAGACGCCTGGGAACTACAAGGAAATCATCGCGGTCGGAGTGACGGGGAGGTGCCGCGCTGCAAAGGCCATTTTCCATGTTTACAGCTTCTGGCTACTAAGAGTGCCCTTCAGTCATATGCTAGGTTGTCGGAATGTCCCGTGCATGACAACAATGAGCATGCAAGAGTAGTGAACACTGGCTTTCCGACCTCAGTTCTTGAGGGGACTAAGCATTGGCCAGATAGCAAGCAAGGTCCTTACAGCTGGCTTGTGTCTGCCAAGGCTGCTATGGTATATCATGGATATATAAGGGGTATATTAGGAGTATGTTAGGGGTATACTAGGGGTATACTAGGGGTATACTAGGGGTATTCTATGGGTCTATAGGGGGAACCCGTAGAATTTGCAAGCGCAACGGCTATCGCTATGCTGCCATTACCACCATCAGCATGGGCATGGTTGCAATCAGCACGTTTCATTCAACATTCAGCTGGAACTCGTGAGTGTTTCCATCGACATCTACTCAACTGCATAGAAAGAAGGCGTAACCCAGTGCCGATTAGAAAGCGCGGGCAATCCGATACACAACTTCTGCGCGCCATCGTGTCTTAGCTGGATAGTCATGGCTAGCTAGGGGCTCGGCTGGGCACAAAACCGCCAGCCTCTGGACCCGGAACTGCTGGACACTACACCCCAAACCTCAGATCCTGGCGCATAGAAATCCCTCATACCTAAACCCTAAACCCTAAACCCCAAAACCCTAAACCCTGTTTCCGCCGTCCTTTGTCCACTGCGACAAGTGATCTGCAAAGGTGGCAGCTGTCAGGCCGCCCCCCAAAACCGCAACGCGAGGGGCCGTCGCCGCCATTGAAGCTTTAAGGGGGGTTTAGGGTTTAGGGATTTGGGGTTGGGTTTGTGGCTTCAGGGATTAGGGTCAAATGTCGGAAGAGTTTTTCATAGCAGTTCGGAATTCTAGGGCTCATGGTTTTAGGTCCATGGTGCGGAGCTTCAGAGTGTAGATGTTCAGGTTTGTACTTTTTCTGTCACGCGGGCTTCAAGCTTCTGACTGAGCTCCTATGCAAGACTGCAGCCAAAAAAAATGAATTTCCGAGGATTCAATGCTAGGGGGGGTGGGCATAGAGCATTATGTTTTCAGGCAGTTTCACTTCAGACACGCTCATGAGCTATGGTCGCCATTGCGCTTTGCACCCTACCTAACCCTGAATTGTGAATATCTTTGCTTACATGAAGCTGCTTGAAGTTCCGCGGGCTGACCATTGGTTCTTCGCACTTGCGTAAAGCACGCAAAACCAGTTGCGGCGGACATGGCTGCGTGGATACATCCCAAAGCCCCAAGATGTGCCTAGAGATGCCGGAGCAGACTCACCTATAGGATTTAGATGGCATAGGGTGTAGAGTTTTGAGTATAGGGCGCAGGGCTCCAGGATCACCAAGGCCCAGGTGACTCAAAAATTGCAGGGACAACCCAAGATCTGGATGCATGCCTGTGGTCCGTCCCAACTCCTGGAAAAAACGAAAAAGCCGGGCAATCTTGTCTGAAAAGCGAAGAATCCTTGACTGGCTGGTAGAAACCAAGAGGCCTAGAACCACTCGACCCGCAACCGCGCAAACGCACATCCCCCGTACCTGACGATTGAAGCCCGGACTCACCAGTTAAATGCCTGACTGTCCCCAGGCTAGCGGGCCTAAGGCATAGATCGACAGCACGGCGGCCATGGGCACATCAAGAATGGCCTGCCACCGGGCTACTATAGGGGCCAAGTTGAGGTACCCTAAACCAAAAGTGCACATGGAATCTCGGACCATAATGTTGGCAATTTAGGCCAGTGCGTTCAGGATTTCCACATTGTTGTGTCCACTTAGTTCAAGTTCCGTAACAAGTGCTTTTTGTGCCTGGGGCCTACTGGGCTGAGGGAAAGGCTCTACTGTCCCGATCTGTTCCCAAATCGTGAGTAGTATTGATATTCATAGCTAGTACAATAATAGTATAGCAATAGGTCATTGTATGATTAGTTGTATTCTAGTTACTATCCGTGGTGTTATTTGCCATATGAAGCCCCGTGCTGGGTGATTCCCCTGCAGAAACTGTACACGCAACGACTGCTGCTTGAATGTTTAGGAACTTGAACTACTTTACCCTCACATGGGCTGTAGTCTAAACTCCTAGTATCCCCCTGAATGTCCTTATAGTAGTCCCCTATACAATCTCCTATATAACCCCCTTTAAGGAGTTTATACTGTAGCTCACATGGGTAGGAATGACGCATTTCCACAGTAAAGTTGCCGTACTTTATTGTAAGGCTAAACCCTAAACCCTAAACCCTAAACCCTTAAACCCTAAACCCTAAACCCTCAAATTCCTTAACATGATAGGGCTGAGGAAAGCCCAGGACTCCAGAGGATTCAGGGTTTTAGGATGTAGCGTTTAGGGTTTAGGGCTTGGCGTTTAGGAGGGCTTAGGATTTTGGGGGGTTTAGGATTTAGGTCTTTGGGTCTAGGGTTTAGGATTTAGTCTCTAGGATTTAAGATTTAGGGTTACGGGCTTTGTGTTTATGATCATAAGGGTCCCAATAAGGGTGGATACTACCCCAGTAATGGAGAATCACAAAACAGACATGCAAAATTAAATTGAAAATGGCACTATACAGTGGTTTATACGGTAGATCCTAAAAATCCTGCCTGATCTAAATGGCTCGTGCCTTGTCTATTGTTGACCGACCCTGAAGTCACGCGCGTTAGGGTTTTATCAACAGATCGTTTTCAGAGACTGACATATTGCCTCTGGGATAGAAATCTTGATTCCGACGGTCTTGCCCCAAACCAACCCATCATCCTCAGCCCAGGAACCCCAAAAAAGAGACCTGTCTTGGGCCTCAGCTTTAGGGTGTTTTAAGGGTCAGGGGCTACGTGTGCGTTTTAACAAAAACGTTTTTGGATTTCGAGTTTGTTTTTTAAGAACGGCCCTTCTTAACCCGGAATCCAGGCAAAGCCCCTTTAGGAGCGGGCACGGTTATTCAGAATGAGACGCCTCATGCATCCAGTTGTTTGTAGCGAACTCCCCTACACACAACGCTGAGCGGCCCCTTGATACAAATCCGGCAAACTCCTTCTGAATTTGGGTTTGGTGTTCGTTTCAGGAGCTCGTAGGAAAGACCTTGAAGATTATCAAAATGTCTCCTACATGATCCGCAATAACGAACCCCCATCATCCCCGAGTAATCCCTATGTATCCCTACGGTCCCCAGGGGTCCCCTGCTTTTCAAAAAAACACCTCACATACCCCATGTGGGTTCCGATTTTGGGGTTCAGCGCCTGCTGCACTGGAAGAATTCAGTCCTCACCACAAGATCCGAAACCTCTGGGCCAGTCCGCAGCCCAAGCATCCAAGGTTGTTCACCAAAGCTCCCACCCTTTGAACCTTGGAGCTCGAAGAAGCAGATAGAATTCGAAAATTGTAGATCAAAGGCCTCAAGGCGTTAAACCGTAACATTTGTGTGGTGGCCACACACGGAACAGAACTGCACGCCGCCTGGCCAAAAGCATCGCCACCACCTATCTGCCGCTCCTGCATGCAGGTGCCCTGTTTCTACACAAGGATTCAGGACACATGTTCGGGAAGGAATGAAGCTGCTTTTGGCTGTGGAGGTTCAGGGTTTGGAGCCCAAAGCCGAACTAGCAGTTTCTATCTCATTTACCATTCCCTTTTTCCTTTGATTCTCGTTTGCTGGAGTAAAGTCCCTGCACGCTATATAAACCCTATACAGCCCTATAGAACCCTGTATAACCCTTAAAGATCCCTAAACCCTAAACCCTGAACTATATAATCCCTATATGTCCCTATATGACTGTTGATTTTGCCACTATCAGGATCCTCTCAGCAGCCCAACGGACAGCCTTTAACTGCCCAGTACCTAAGAATGAGGGTTTAGGGTTTGGAGTTTGGGGTTTGGACGTAGGGTTAGGGTTCGAATCCAAAATTGGGTCCTATACACGGCCAAATGTACATGATTTGTTTGGAAACAAACTCCAGGGGGGTCTCCCTCATGCAAACTCGTGTGAGACTGCTCATAGGGACCCTGAACTACTGTAATTCCTTGAACTTTGGGGGCTTAAAGTGGCGCAGGATTTCCTCCATCAGCAGTAACCAAACACCCAGTTTGGAAGATGGTGAGGTTTGAGCAAAAATGAGCTACTGTCTAAACTCCTAGTATCCCCCTTCATAACCCCTATAGTAGTCCCCTATATGAAGCCCTATCTAACCTCCTTTTAAGGAGTTTAGACTATAGCTCAAATGGGGTGTCATTCAGACGGTCCCACCCGGCCCCAACTTCCAGCTTGTTCTTCAAGGGCAACCCTGGCCCTAGCAGAAGCCCAGAAAGCCCACGTCAGGTCTTTTATGAGCACAAAACACAGCATGAAAGCCTATACCTGAAAGAAATAATCACAATGCGCTGCGATGGCCACTTACATTCCTTGCCAGGAATCTGACATATGCCTTCCTCCTACTCAGCTGAATGTCATAGTTATGTGGATATTCCTCACGTGAGCTGCGGTCATTGTCTTGCTAAACAGAGTGGCAGGGGGGCTAACGTTGCTAGAGGGGTCTAGCACATAGCAGATGAAACACTAAGCGTGAACGATGCTTCTGTCTTGGTCGATCTAGTGTCATCGGCTGACGGTAGCTTATCTGTATCTGCAGGTATAGTAGCAGCCTCAATCTGATTCAAGATGGCTTCGATGTGCACACGCAACAAAATGTGCGACAGCCACAAAGGGGTAAATACCCTAAGTGACCCAGGGATCTACGGGCAATATGAAGACATTATAGAGTTCACTCTAACCCCCAAGCTTTTTAGATATCATGTAGGCCTTTATCAGAATCACTCCCATTGACGACTTACTCATGTCCTCAGCCAGCTGTGCTGCTCCTCAGTAGCAGATCCCGGGTTTTGTGGCTTTGGGTTTGAAGGCTTGGGCTTGGGGGTGTACAGGTTTGGTGTTGTGTTTTCAGGTTTTCGGGCTAGAGTTAGGTGGGTTCGGAGGGGTTATTTGCTTCAGGTTTCGGATCCTAAATTCAAGGTCAAGTGCTTGGAGGTTTAGGGGATCATGACGGTAATCGGACGTATATTGGTACTTCTAGCAGTTGCAAGTATTCTTCGCTCTGGCCCATGCAACAAAGTAGAGTCCTAGGGCACAGCATACCAGCCATTGATGCCACCAAGATATTGCAACTCGTATCCTCAAGCCTAAACCCTAAACTGTAACTAGAGTAGAAACTATATAGTGCAGTGCACGGTCTCCTCCACCTACAGTTATACATCATTGTCTTCACTTCCCATGCAAACCCCATTCACGACACGCGGCGCTTAGATGGGGTGCCTACAAGATAACCCGTGCTGGCGGACGCCCACGAAACCCGGGCTTCTGGGTTCCCAGGACCCAAAACCCTAGAACCTGCAGGACTTCAACCGAAGCAATCACAGCCCTTGCCGTGACAACACCGACTTTCTGGACAGTACCAAGTTTGAATAACAAGATCTTAGACTCTAACGCCTCAGGTAGTTTCGTCGTTAAGCGAAGGCAATTGCTCTTCTTAAGTACCTCTGCTGTGCCATCAGGCTGCGAACGCCAAGTTGTGTGGCGGCGGTCACCAAGACAAGAACATTCAGAGCCCCAGTGACCGAAACGAATCCGTAGAAGAGCCGGTAGTTGCCTGAAGCAAGCTCATATTGGGATAATGGAAAATATTAAACGGAAACTACTACATTATACTAGGGTATATATTGGGGTATATTCGGATAATGGAAAATATTAAACGGAAACTACTACATTATACTAGGGTATATAGTGGGGTATATTGGGATAAAAATATATATAAAAAAAAGAAACTATACATTCTACTGGGGCATATAAAGGGGTATATTGGGATAATGGAAAATCTAAAATGGAAACTACTACACTATACTAGGGTATATAGTGGGGTATATTGGGATAATGGAAAAGAAAATGTAAACTACTAGATTATACTAGGGTATATACTGGGGTATATTGGGATCATGGAAAAGAAAATGGAAACTACTATTCAATTTTCTTAACATTTTGGTGGAGTTCAGGTGCTTGTTTTTTGTAAGCAATGCGAGGTTCTCAAACCGGTGGTACCTTCAGGACCCTCAGGATATACAGTGATTGTAAATTGATCAAGGGCCTTTACTGAAGAGATACTGCTGGAATGATTTTGAGACACTGATCCAGACGCAAAATCAGGAAGAGGCCGCGTGTCTGCTCCCTGCATCCATATTAAGTACATGTCTTTTCATGGCAGGCCCAAAAGAACACCTCCTTATCCAAGGAATGCAATGTACAGTCGCCCCACATCATAACAGAAGCCCTACCTTATCTCATGACAGGATACCCCCTGAAAACCCCCTGCCATATCTGAGGTGTGGTTTTGCCCTTTGGAGCCTCAAGGGCACTTCAAAAGATGCCCTGGGGCGCATGTTGTTCGATAGATTGTGTGTCCGTTGTCTGAAATTTTTCTGCGGACGCATGACGGGGTGTAGTTGCTGAAGACCTTCTTGGATTCAGACATGGCTAACGGGTATGGGCATCCAGCATTTGGGATAACCTTGGTACATGTTGAGAGCATTTAGCATTGCGAAGTAACTTACATTGCCCTTGCTTTACAAAAGGCTGACAAGTCTAAAGCAGCAGTGCAACTTCATGTTCCTCTTCTTGACGCAGTGGCCGAACAGAGCCACAAGGAACTCGGCAAAGCTTGCAACAAACTCTACTAACATTCTTACTGTTGTTCCACGCCCGAAAGGCTATCAAGAAGCTATCTATCCCTTTCTTCACAGCGACCACAGAGTCCTTCTCTCTGTCAAAAAGCTTCGGACTGTCTTACAAAATGGGGAAGGACACTTAGCATCCTCCAGCTTCGAACACGGCAGAAACACTGCCAGCTTTTATGCTCCATCCCAGAGAATTAGCCCTTGAACCCGGAATATGCAACCCAAGGAATATCCAAAGACCCTGAAAGCTTCATGCATTTGATGCAGGCAAGCCACGCTTGCCAATGCAATTCCTCGCAGGCAAGCATCATATTGATGGTCGCGGCCCAGACCCTAAACCCTGAACCCTAAACCCCGAAGCTCAAAATTCTCAGGAAACAAGGCAACCCCTAAACCCTAAACCCCTCTAAACCCTAGACCCTAAACCTGTTTGATGAGGCTTCAGGGTCACCTGGCTTCCGGTCCGCATGAGGTGCCTTGCCTCCATTGTAATTCCCCAGCTCCCACTGCTACTGCTAAAACCAGAGCATCAGGGAACAACTGGGGGTTTCTCAAAATGGGGGAGGTATTGGGGGTGACGAAGGGAATCATGGAAGTGGCCGTGAAGAGTCTGCAGGGGTTTAACCTCCGACCCGACTATCATCAACTCGATGTCTGCCACAGCTGGGCACTTGGTTCTACATGCGAAACCCTAGTGGAAATCCAAACGGCTGTGAGTACCATGCAGTAGCCTAGGTTCATCCCTCCATAGTGTGTAAAGGGCCCAATAATGGAGAATCAAATGGAAAAGAAAATGGAAAATGAAATGGAAACTGGGTTATATAGGGGTTATATGGTAGTTTCCCAAAGTAGGGGGACCCCAATATAGACCCCAAAATACTATAGTCCTTATTATGGGACCCCCAGTAAGGTAACCCCTCATTTTGGGAAACCCCCATATTTACGGAGCTGAGGCATAGCATCATGAGGGCGGCGCCTTCTTTAGAACCTTTTTCAGGATTTTGTAATTAAAGGCTGTCCACTCAATTCAACTGGAGTGCTGTAAACTATGTGATTCTGCTCTAAGGGTTCCAGCAACCTTGATGAGTTTAGGATTTACAAAAATGGAACTAAAGCCCAACAAAAGCTCAGACCAAATGCTGGAACTTCCAGGATCCACGCCGCTTCTTAACCCGAAACCCGTACATGCTAGTTCTCAGTGCAAAAGATCAGGGACATGTGGTAGGGTTCCGGGGCTCCCTTCATGAGGCTCAAGTTTGAGTAGCTCCCATCCTCTGCATTTCCAAAAAAAACGGAAAAACCTTCAGTGCGCAAACAGACCGCGTGCTAAATCTCACAGCCCGGACCCTCAGCTGCCTCTCTCCACTACGAACTGCAACTACAATTGGTACCCCATAGCTTGCTAGAATACTAAGGATTCTCGGAGCACACAATCAAAGGGCTATTGCTGTCATGGCCTGTGGGCTCCTCAGTACCACATCTCTTACGCACAAGGACATACTCCAAGGGCTCACTTCCTGTGCTATGCGAAGAATGATTAGCGTCTTAGACATTTGGACCTGCAGATGATCACATGAGAGTTTTTGAAAATCACACCTGCAGACTCTTCAGTAAAACCAAAGCCCGACAACAAACAACAACTAAGCTTGCACAGGCCCAAGGCAGTCCCAAGCCAGGGACAGTGGTGGTCGAAGCGCTCCACACAGTTCCTGGAGGGTGGGGCTCAAGCTTCAGATTCGGATGTCTCCTAAATCATACCTATGCAATCTAAGGTAACCCCTTACGCTAAAGGTTCTTGTGGTCCCAAGGGCCCCGTTTGGAAGAATTACATGTATGAATGCAGGGATTGCACATTCGCCCTGTAGGATCCAACCTAACCAGAAGGAAAAACAAGAACACTTCCCTAAGCAATGACGCTTTTTCCTATTTTCCTATTACGACTATATGCATTACTCGTCCTATTCCTAGAACTCGCACTACTACTTTTGCTATTACTAATACTATTATGAGATTCTTGGAGGGAACCATCCTTTAGATCGAACAGGTCTCTGCCTAGGCAGACAGCGGATAGGACTGAGTTGAAACGTTGGGGGCTACAGGAAGCTGCGCCGGGGCGCGCTCAAAATAAGGGTTCCAGCCTGGGGTATGTAGGGCCCTAGCCTCGAGAAGTGTACAAGCCTTTAGGGTTTAGGGTTTAGGGTTTAGGGTGATGAGCCAGCAGAAGCCTTTGAACAAGTTATGCCAAGGAAAGCTTCTCAAAAGGAAGCAAAGACGACACCCAGCCACCTGCCTCTTAACCCTTGCAAAAGTGGCCAAGAAAGCCCTCAGCCCCTAACCCACAGTCCCATATCCCTCGGAGGAAAAATGTGTTATGTGCCGCCAAGACTCTCACAGACTGAGCAATGTGTACATCGCGGAGGGCGGTAGATGTTGCCTTGGCACACAAGAAAGAAGTTTCAAAATTGGACCTTCGGGCGGTTCTTCTTTGAACATTACGATCCTTAAAGTTGAGGCACAAATGGAACTCCGACATTTTGAAACGTACCCCCACCCCAGTATGTACCATGCAACATCACATGTGCCCAGATACGAGCAACACTAGTGTCACAGGTATTTCCGACGTAACACGGACAATCCCCTCAGACTGCTAACATGCTAACATCCGAGCTGGTGACATTGAAAATGATATACAAACCAATACCATGACGACAGCAATAACGCTTTCGAATGATAACCCTCACGACCACGAGTTCCTGACACAACCTGGAAGATCATCTCCCTAAACCCCAAACCTTAAACCCTTAACACTAAATCCTAAACCCTGAAGTCTAAATCCATAGCTGACGAGCGTCAGGTCTTGCAGTACTTCAGCTTGAACCTTGGCCACAGAAAGGTCATCCAGCTGTGGAAGTTCTGAAAACACTGAACCCTAAACGCTATCGATCCGATCCCTGTACATCCTTACTCCTATATATTCCCATCTATCTCTTTATCTCCCTATATCTCCTTTTAAGCAAAAATGTCTGCTTTTGGGCCGCGGGGGCCGGGTAGGGGGGGGGGCGGCGGGGGGGTGTGCATGTGAGTGCTCTCCACTCGCCTTATACTCTCAGAATGGAACAAGGAGGTCGGAAGAGAATCGCTTGACTGCTTAAACTGCTTAAGTGGTAGTGCAACCCATAGCTGCGCTGGAGCCTCCATTCGAATCAACTGCTACAAGGCAAGCTGTTGCTGTCTAGAAATCCAAATCGACATGAAAAAGCCGGGAGTCTACTGCCCAAGGGTCATAAACGGATAATAGCTACAAGCAACTATTTTGGCTGACACATTAAACCCTCAACCCCAAACCCCCGACACTTTCCAAAGCTTAGATTTTTAGTGCCTTTTCTCAGCTTGAGGGAGAACACGAAATGGGAGCGTTTTCCAAACTTAGGGGTCCTTCTTCCCATCGTAAGGATTACAGTTCTTTGGGGTCCATACTACTGGCTATTTACGGAAACTACCATTCGTCTGGAAGTATTGAAATATGGTTGCGGCATAGTCTACCACAGCTACATCGGAACTGTGAAGGAAAAAATCATAAATCGTGCTGGCACCTCAGGTAAGCACAACATGTTGTAGTGTAGTGCCGTCCCCACCGCCGCCGCCGCCGCCACTTTCCCATCATAGCCGCTCACAGCTTTCTCTGGTATTTATCCTCGGGCTATCCTCAAGTGTCCCTACCCCTCGAGCCCCTCGTTCAAGCTCAGAATCTAGAGAATCAAAGATGTGGATGCTCCAAACTCTTCCGGCATTTTCCTGTAGTCAGTTCCCTTACTTGGACTGTAGATTTCTGAGGAGGCACCATTTATTTGGGTAGCACGTGACCTAGGCCTCTCAAAAGCCAGTCAGGTCTGGTGCAAGTCTCAGCCATCTTCAGAGCAATGGGAACAGGAGTCATACAATAATAACAGCATAGACCCTAAACCCTAAAACCTCCACATCGTTTAAGATGAAAACATTCTTCATCAGTGCAGAGCGCTGCTATGTTCAAGCATTTTCTTCTTCCAACGCTGGAGAGCGTCGTGGTGAGTGGGTGTGAGGCTGGGTTGCTGTTAAGGAACTTAACATAAGTTTCCATGACATGGGTATATAGTACTTGATATGTTTCCCCCCATTATGGTATCTTAATGTAAACTCTTCAACAGCAGCCCGGGAGGAGCAAGTAAACAGACAATTTGGGTTTACGGGGTCTTTGGTCAGATCCTGCCTCTTCAAACCTTTCACTCACGCCATGGCCACCCTACAATGAACCCCACATACCGAAAAACGCTGCACCCGCAGCTACCTAGATTCTGCAATCCTCCTGAAGCTCAAGAGAGCCAACGGTGAGAATACTTCAAGAGGAGCAGGCACCTGACATCTGATTCTGAAAGCTCTCCAACGAGAAGGAAAGAAAAACTGCTTACTTTGTAGCAGCATGCCACAAACATCAAAACTAATCATAGCAGACTCAACACTGAGCGCACGCTTTGAACCACCCTACTGATTAGAATAGGGCTTTGAAAATTTTGTAGCATAGGTATATAAGAACTATGGGCAATTACTAACGCTTCTACCGCAAGCACTCTATAAACCAGTACATAACCCCTGCTTCCATTTCATGTTCAATTTGCTATCAATTTCATTATCCATTCTACCCCTCACCCTTAACCCTAAACTCTAAGCCCCCTAAACCCTAAACCCCTAAACCCCAAACCCCTAAACCCTAAACCCTGGGCCGTCTACATTGATTCCTAAGCCTGCTTACTGCAACCTCCTCTTGCAGGACAGCCACGGATGTCCCCGTAGGATGACGTCGTAGAAGCGCTGCGGCTCCCGCGTGCGAAACACCTCACGCAGCGTTGAGGGCTTCGGGTTTAGGGTTTAGGGTTTCGGGTTTAGGGCGTTTAGGGTTTAGGGGTTTAGGGCGTTTAGGGTTTAGGGGTTTAGGGCGTTTAGGGTTGGTGCAAACGGACTTAAGCAGTTTCCCAGAAGGGAGGGACCCTAACATATATCTCCAACAACTATAGTCCTTCTTATGGGGAACCCTCAAAAAGGCACCCCCATCTAGGCTATGGGGCTCATCGTCTCAGAGCTCAGAGTTCCTGAATTTAAGGTCTTGGGTTCAGGACATCTGGGATTGCATGCTTCAGGTCCGGATTGGGGCTAAAGTTTGGGTAACAAGCTTCGCGGATTTTGGAGTTAGGGTTTTTGACTCCTTGTCCAGTTCCTCAGGGGGTAGAGCCACAGCTATTGAGTTTCCAGCAACTTGCGTAAAATGCAAAATGTAGAGTAACGCAGGAGTTCCCCATAAGTATCACCTGTTACAGTGCATTAGCAATACTGTTCATAGCCACTCCCCCACCCCCCCCCCCGACGCACCGATGAGTCGTGGTGTTTTAACAATAGGTGTGGTGTTTTAACAATACATCGTGTGGAGTATCTGATGTGGAGGCTTGCACATTGTCATGTGCATAGCTCAACCTTCATTCGAGTGGTCATCTGAACACTCTCGGAGCCTTACGAAAGACAGACGTGACAGACTATACCGTGACGCAAAACTTCATGGAAGAAGAACCGGAAATGCCCGAATCATTTCGCATGTCACCATCGAGGGTTTACGTATGTGCCTCTTCGAGGCTGTATTTGAATCAAGAATCGCAAGGAAGGTTGAAACCCCAAGCTGGAGCGAATACAAAATCATTAGACCCATCACTTGCACTATGGTAAGCGCCTCGAACACATGCATCGTGAGGAGGTCTTTGGGAGTTCTCGTACGAGGTCTATGCCATAATCTATCCCGTGCCTCATGAGTCCCCTTGAGGAGTTTCAACACGGTGGGTGCACCCGCGCGACGATCTTCTTGCATGCTTCTGCCCCTCAGATACTACAAAGCTCAACACGCACAAGCCCCGCCGGCACCTTGCCTGCACCAGCATTCCCATCATGATAACCAAGGAGCTGGGAGAATTGTGATCACCTCCACCTAAAGAAGTCTCAAGTCCTTAGCCCTGAATCCTGATCCCTGCATCATCCACTTACAATCTGACCTTAGATACCCCTTAAACAAACCCTAGCTCCCTAAACCCCTAGACAAAGCCCTAGGCCCCTAAGCCTCTAAAACAAAAGCCGCTTGACTCCGGGAAACCCACTAAACAAGACCCTAGCCCCCTAAACCTCGAAACACAACTGGGTTGCTGTTAAGG
>CAJNIZ010017036.1:0-50337 GCA_905231905.1 Symbiodinium pilosum
GACTTTTCAGGTATTGCATTCGATGGTCTGGAACGGAGGGGTCTGGCACGGAATTCGGGGACTTGATCCGGAGCTCTGGATCGGGGTCTGGATCGGGATGTGCGATCGCCCTTGTTCCGGACCTTTCATACTGAGCGGTAGCCATATAGTTACATTATGAATATTATTGGGCTGTTCATGAGTGGGGGCAGTACCCAAGCCTAATGGCTCGTCAATTGTTCATCACCATCACCGTCGATGCTTGGTTTCAGCCTCGTGTATTCCCTAGGTAGACCCAGTCATAGTGACTCTAAGGGATTATGGTGATTGTACTGGCTAGGGTCCTCATATGTTCCGATGATGCAACATAGACCCCAAAAGACTATGATCCTTATTATGGGGACCCCCCAAAAAGGTATCCCTAATGTTGGGAAACTCCCTCTTTGGAACCCTAGGGCGGTCCATAAACCCTACACCCTACTATACCACTATCACAGGGTGGGGGGTCCACCTAATGTATTTCCTTTCCGTCGTCCCTCCGCTTGCCAGCAATGATAACAATAAGTAATCGTAATCATCACCATAATAACAGCAGTGACAACAATTATAGTAACAAGAATGAAGGATAAAAAATAATAGCAGTACGTAGTAAGAATGATTTGGTAGTTTCCCTAAACAAGGGAAAGCCCAATATAGAACCCTAAACCCTAAACCCAGGCCCCAATATACTATGATCCCTGATGAGGGGGACCCCCCAAAAAAGGGGACCTTGGAGCTCGAGGGCTGGTGATATGGTGGTTTTCCAAAATTAGGGGTACCTTTATAAGGACGAATAGGGGTTATATAGGGTAATATAGGGTTATATAGGGTTTAGGGGTTTCCCAAAATTAGGGGTTACAATTTGGGGTGTCTAAATAACAAGGATTATATGTTGGGGTCTACATTGGGGTCCCCCTATTTTGGGAATTTACCATATTGGCGGACATAACATCTGGGTTGGGGGACCAAAGTCCCAAGTTGTTCATCTGCCGTCCATGTGAGCTGTAGTCTAAACTCCTAGTATCACCCTTCGTAACCAGTAAAATAGTGCCCTATATGATCCCCTAGAAAGGGTTCAGACTGTAGCTCATGACCCTAAACCCTAAACCCTAAACCGTTGGGGTACAGCCCTTGCATCCATGTTTGACATGTCAGCGGCGTCTGTACACAATTGAGACAAAGGAGCTCGACACTCGCTCTTGTACTACGGGTTATAGGGCATATATGGTGTTATATAGGGAATATATAGGAGTTATATAGGGATCCCTTTAAAAGGGGATATAGGGGATACGGGGGACATATGATGTTATATAGGGGTATATATGGGTTTAGGGTTATTGGCTTCCCAAAACTCATTAGGCATATTACCTCAAGAATGTAAAATCAAGTGGAAAAGAAAATGCAACATGAAATGGAAACTGTAATTATATGGGATTTACAGGGTGGATATTAGAAAATTCTGCATGACCCTATGTACCTTACACCTTGGGAGTAATGGTACAATATTATACTAAGGTCAGGCAGGATTTTTTTAATACCAACACTAGTCGCATAGGATTTAGGATCTAGATACCATCTCCATCAGCGTCCCCGGGCACAAATCTACATTGGACGACAACGCCTTAAAAGACAAAAGAGTGCGTCAGAGGTCCCGAGGAGATCAACTCGAAACCTGCACCAGGGGGCGTGAGATTCCAAGGCCCACTCTTCCTTCATTCCCTACCGAGCACTAGTAAGTCGCAGTGCCGGATGGTTTGCTTGACAAGGCTATTCCAGTTATGTTCATTGGTTTCGGGCTTAAGTGTTCATGTCCTCCTACTATGTTGACGATTTGGGACAAGACAGAGCAGAGTGCCAACCCGCCTCTACACGCACAATATCCTGCACAACTGCTAAGATCCTAGAAGCCTTGTGCCACTGCCCAAGTGAGATCTAGAGAGTGAAGATCCTCTAGCTGTAGCGGCGCAATCACATGAAGTAGGCAAACAACCCGAGTCAGGCTGCGGAATTCACTGGGAATATAGAGTGGCTTTGAGTCGACACTACCAGCCTCGGCCACAACAACTACTACGAAGTCTGTATCCTGAAGCCCCAAATTCCCTTTTCATCCCAAAGTAAGAAACCCTTCAGAAACCCTTCCCATCAACCACTCAAGCCCTGGCAACCCGCGACCCCGACCGAGCTCGGCCTTGACGACCTGGCGCAGACAAATGTGTTGCTGCTGTGGCGATGTTGACAACCATTCCCGCTGCTTTGCTTTCTGCTGTGTCGATGCCGCCCTGCTCAACTCCTACGAGTGAGCGACTACCATCACGTGCTGCGTCTGCCACTGCATCTCCAGACATTTTCGCAATGCTGCTGTCCGCCACTTTGTTGATTTCCACTTCCATGCTAAACAATGACGCGGTCGCAACCTAAGCATTATTATTGCATAGCATGGTCATCAACAATGCTGACCGCGCACAATCATAGCATCTTAGCACCGCCATGTAAAACGCTTCATTCAATTGCAGGATGAGGGGGGGATCAGGATACAGCAAGAAGAGCTCCAAGAATCGACACCCAACAGCTTCTGAAGAGGCGTTGGGAGCTTGAGGTGTCAGGCTCGCACAAGAGGCCATGGGGGGTCTGGCCTACTTCGGCCATTTGACTACTGTCCGTGCTGTTGCAAAGTTTTAGGGCCTCATGCTCCAACTCCTGCACCGTCGGTTCTGGGCTGGGCTAACTTGGCATTATGATGACTGATTTGGGGGGTTTCAAAATCAGGGGCAACACTTTGGGGGTTCCCAAAAGAAGGATGATAGTATTCTGGGTTTTATATCGGGGCCCCCCTGTTTATAGAAACTACCATGTCTGGCATGAAATAGCAGCTCCAAACCCTCGGTCCGCCTTATGTTTGTACTCGGACCCAACAAGAATGATGGCTCCATGCCCGGAACCTCTGATCTTGGTCTTGTTATAGCATCCCAGTCCTTCCAACCCTGCCC
Organism: Symbiodinium pilosum; assembly: GCA_905231905.1. Taxonomy (NCBI): domain Eukaryota; class Dinophyceae; order Suessiales; family Symbiodiniaceae; genus Symbiodinium; species Symbiodinium pilosum. The sequence goes on from CAJNIZ010017036.1 coordinate 3,006, forward strand.
TTTACTGCGGGGTTCTCAAGAATTAGGGCCACATGTGGTAATCCTTCTGACAGCACAGGATGAGGAACAACTTTTCTGGAAATACCTGCATGGGCAGAAAGCTTTATCATGTCGCCTCCAAAAGTGCCACTCACCACGTCGGGGAGGCAAACGCCCTCTGGAAGAACAGGCGCCTGGAAGGAGCTGCACAGGTGCGCTGGGGCCTTGGGGGTGTTGGGGGTGTCGCAAATGAGGGTGTGCTTGGAACCTGGGTGTGCTTTGAACCTAGGTGTGAGTAACAGTAGGCGGCTTCGGAACTTGGCCGTGTAGGCAGGGCGGCCTGAGTTGTTACACGCTATTGTTATGTGTAATGGAGTGACGTTAAGAGATTGTGGGACATTACCTGCTTGTGACTTGAGTAACTTTCCCGGGTGAAGCATAAGTTTCGTACCCCCATGCTACGCAATGTGCCATGCACACCCAGACGCTTTCTGGTCAGCAGAATGAACTCAGCAAGACATGCTGCCTGTACTCTACATTCTCACCTGCAGGGTGCCTGATCCAACCCTCGGATGAGAAATCATCTGTGCTTCCAGCACAAGCCTAACAAAAGAAATCCCATACAGCTTGCGCAGGTCTTCACACATTTCACACGAATCTCGGCAAACTCGACGAGGAATCATGAAGACATGAAGGCCGACCGAAGCAGCAATGATTTCAAAAGACGCTCTAGGCACATGTGACAAGCACCTCACATCGCGCTGCCTTTGTTGAAGCACGGAGCTAGGTCTTAGGCAAACGCAGACCACAGTTTCTACAACCCCAAACTCATCAAGCAATTTGCAAATCATCATCCTGAAGCGTGGTTGAAGTTTGTAAGTAGGAAAGCTACAGGTCCCACCAAAGCTACAACCAAACGTGCGCATAGCTAATATAGACCCCTGATTAATAAACCTGAATAGGGATCATAGTACGGATTCTTATCTTAAGGCCCTTAAAAAAAAGGGGTTTGTTAATCATGGGTCTACATTAACCCCTAAACCCTGAACCCTAAAGAGTAGTTTCCATTTTCTTTTCCACTATCCTTGTATAACCCCAATGAACTATAGTAGTTTCCATTACCATTATACTCATGAGCCTCTAAGTATCCTCGTGAGCCCCCAGCCTGCTCTTCAGCGCCCCCGTGTGGCGTCGCCTCCTTGCCAGAATCTTCATGTGAGCTGTAATCCAAACTCCTTTAAGGGGATGATATAACCCCCTTTATTTAGGGTTTGGGGTGTAGGTGGGTTATATAGGGGATTATATAATAGAGGGAAGTATATAGAGGACTATTGTGGGGGTTAGTGTGGGGGATGCTAGGAGCTTAGACTATAGCTCATATCAATGCTGGAACGAGTTTGACCACGATCTGGCATGGCTTACGCAATGTCACCTGACTTGCAGCTTTTGACTGTGGACTCCCTTCCCCAGACCCATTCCAAGGCGCCCCCGATAAGACAAGTAGTTCTACTTGAAGCATGCATGCCTCAGAGAGATCACCCGCAAAATGCTATTTCTCAAAGTGAGGGTTTCCCTATTTCCACTGAGCTCCTGAATGCACATGACCCTGCAAGCACCACAACCCAGGTCGAAAAAACCGGGAGTTCAGGGTACATGTTTTTCTGGAGACTTCTACACAGGAGGTCTGGGTTTTTGCCTGATAAAACTAGCCCAAATGCTGTCACGAAGGCTTACTAACTTTTTCATGAACCCTGCACGTCCAAGTGTGAAAACAATTCGCTTGCGCCAGCAAGGCTGGGGCCAGCCTTCTTCTCGGCCACTTCCCTGCCAACTTGCAAGAACAGGGTTTTGGGTTTCTGCAGCTTAGGAGTTGGCGGGAATCTTCTTTATGCAATCTTTTTCTGCTGACCTAGAGTACAGGGGTATGCCATTAATTGCTCATGGGGCATGCAACAGCCTTGCCAAAACCTGAACCCTGCACCCTAGCCGCCATGCCAAAGTAGAACCCCTATATTCCCGCACCGCCCAGCCCCAAATCTCACCACACTTGGAAGCCGAGGGGCGGCCCGGCCGCTTCGCCAGACCCTACGGCCTTTCCATACTTCTTGACCTGGCGTGACACTCCACAACCCTCTGCATCAAGGAAGGTGATAAAGTATGTCAGGGTTTCCATGGTCACATGCAAAACCGTCCTTTGTTTAAGGGTTTGGGGTGTGCTGGATTAGGTGGATGATGCCAGTGCTCCCAGCCCCTACCCACAGTCTCAAGCTCTGAGGACTCCCCCATTCGAGCTGCATAGCTTAGGCTTAAGCCTTCATGCACCGAATCATGAAATGCTGAAGCGGCTTCGTCCAGCGCACCTGCGCCTCGTAGATCTTAACCTCAGCAAACATCCACGCACGGTGCGCAATGCAATTGTATCACGGCGAATAACTATCAGACGTCCGTACTCGTGAACGTCTTTGCACAAAAGGCTGCAGTACACCTGATGCCATGTGATGATGGACAGGCCTTGAAACAAAATCGGGTCTCCCTGCCCGGACCCTACATACTGCAGCTGCCCTCACATGCCTTTACAAGGGCCAAGAAACGATCTCCCCTGAGACATTATGACTATGATTAACCAACGTCCTGCTTTGCTGCCAAGCAACCAGCTTCTTGACTGCGCTTTTTGCAAGCTCAGTCCCATCCTGCAGCAACTTCGTGCAGCACCGGAGTGCGACCTCTGAGGGTTTTTGGCCATTTTTCAAGCCCAGGCCTCCGAATGAGTAGGCACTCCCCTCTCGTTGTACCTGGAGTACCTGGTCTCAACACATCGCTGGACATGCTCCCTCAGAGGTCGTGGGATGGGCGCACTTTCCTTCGTAATCGCCCTGCTTGAACAGCTCCTCTGGAGGAACAAGCCTCAGAGAAAACTGATGCTAGAACTAAGTGAGCAAAGGCGTTCAGAGCATAATTTAAATCTGGCCCGTACCTCCATCGCAGAAGGCCAATCCAAACCGAAAACGCGCGAAGGCAAAGAAACTGCTCTTTTCAATTGCTTCGTGACCTCCAAAGCACTTTGAAGATGGAATCCACTCTTCCCAGCTTGAAGTGTGGAGCAACGTCTTTGGATTTTGTGGATTCGTTGACAACGGGTGTGACCAGGCACCGGCTTAGGAGATCTCTAGCCTTCAAACAGCCATTCTAACAGAAACAGACAAGCATACCTTCTCCTGGCACCAACTGCATTCTCCCAAACAACTTGTGATTGGGTCATGCTGCCAAATCCTTCGCCAGACCCGCATAAGTCGGCCCCCCATCTTCATGCTGAAGTACCGCAATAGCTGGGTCTTGGACGCTGCCTGCGCTCTTTTGGCAGCCAGGGCCTGACATTGCAACAGGACGACATGTCCAAGCCAGTTTTGCATGCAAAGCAGTGTACGTAAGCCCATGCATGCCTGGTCGCACTCACGCCCTTGGATATCATATTTCTCGACAACCTAAGGCCCTAATGCTGAAGCTGTTCCAAGACTTGGGTTTTCTGCTGAAGGATAGCCCTGCAGCAGGCTCGACCCACAAGTCCGAAACCTCAAACCTCTGAGCCTAGCCTTAGCTTACTGTTACTATGGCTTTTACTATTTTTGAAATATTCTTGGGGATTCTGCACACCTGAACCTCAGCTTCCTAGAAGAAGAATAGTGAGTGGGTCAGAGGCTCCAGATTCATGCGGCCAATCGACAACGATTTGGGCCTCCTGCGGTTGTTTCGCGAACCTGGGCCTAGGCTCCCTTCGGCCTATCCCGTAACAACATCAAAAAAAATAGCACCCCAAATTCCCACAGACCCTCCATCAAGCCCTAAACCCTGAACCCTAAGTTCTACACACTGAACTAAACCCTCGAACCACTGAACCCCAAATAGTAGTTCCATTCCATTTTCCATCATCCCTGTATAATCGCTATCATGATCCCAACACATACCTTATCATAACATGGCAGCTTCCAAAAAATGTGCCTTCTTCCCCAAACCCTTTTGAACGCAGACCGGACTGCAACTTGCCCAAACCCTGAACCCTACACCCTCTAAACTCTAAAACCCCTATCTAACCCCTTTAGCTCAGGAGCCTGAACCCTAAACCCTAAACCCGAAGCCCACCTCATAGGTCTCCTGGTGCTTCTTGGCTGGAAAAACACACAGCAGCTCGCGAGCCTCGAGCTTGGATGGGGGTTCAGGGTTTAGGGTTCAGGGTTTAGGGTTCAGGGTCTAGGGTTTAGGGTTTAGGGTTCAGGGTTCAGGGTTCAGGGTTTAGGGTTTAGGGTTTAGGGGTTCAGGGTGTAGGGAAAATGAGGATGCACAGAGGATTGAAGATAGGGATTGTCGGAAGAAAAGGGGGATAACTACCTAGATCACGTTTACGTCTGTTTGAGGTACCCTATACCACGAGCGCACAGGGAATCTAGAATCACATTGTTGGTAATTATTTAGGCCCTTACATCATGTTTCTAGGGTGGTTCGTGTATAGGGTTGAAGGTTTTAGGGGATTCAGCAATGAGCTGGCTCCTTGCCATGATGTCTAGGCAAGCGTGTGTTGCTTTCAAATCAGTCTGGAAGGCTATAGTGGCATGGTGAATCCAGGGTTCTGTTCATGGGGCGCGGGGTGTAATGCTTTGAATATATACGGACTTCGGTGAGATCGGAAGTCTGTGGTCAAACAATCGGCGCATAAGAACTCTTTTTCAACCGCAAATCCTCACCGTGTAAGCTAGACACTCATCCTAAGGCCCCGGACCGTCACTCGGAGGGCGTCCACAAAGGCTTGGAACCTTGCCGCGCTACTCAGCCCGTGCTCCCCTACTATAAGTTGCTAAGATGACAGACTCTATAGCCCAGGCCTTTCCACGTGAATTTATGGAATAGAGCATGACTCCATAAAGCACATTCGGCTGCGTGCATGGTGGGCCTTATAGGTTGAGGTCGTCAGAGGAGCGCAATATCCTTTAAACAAGCACGACGCAGCGCCCACTTAGACCTTTTGATGTAGCACCTTTGTGGGAGAAAGGGCCAAACAATCAAGGAACTACGTCCAGGCTGATTGTAGTTTGAATATCCCACGGGCACGTCACAGCCCACGCTTCGGGCCCAATTTTTGGGGAGTATTCTTGGGCATTTGAGTATCTACGAAAATTCGGATTGCGTTCAAGTCGCGTAGAGATTGGAATTTCGACGGAAGATCACTGCCTAACTTTGCAAAATGTGCAGCTGCGCCTGGTTTCACAAGCCTTTTTGTTTCGATGCAAGGTCGGGTTTTATGAGAATGCGAATTTCTCGCCGCGCCTCACGCTGTGCCGAATGTGAACAACTTCAAAGTATCAGAGCGAGCAAGCTAGGCCTACTTGCTGTGATGGCCATCTCGCCATTACGTACAGGAACCAAATGTGACTGGCCTTTTGCACTGTGCCAGCTGTGAGTGGGAGGCGAGAGATAACATCATTTACAGCTGTCTGCCTTTGCAGCGCTAGCACCGCCTCAGCAGTTGTTTCTTGCGCATGACCAAGTAATAAGCAATAATTTCAAGATGTTGAGACTGGGAAGCATTGGGACTTTTCAGACCCTACAGTCTGACTTTGTCTTGGTATCCAAGTTAAGACTTGCATGAACGCCTGGTTCTGCTGGCAGAAGTCTGCATCGCGGCCCCCCGGGAGAACTCCCAGTAAGGGCGGCAAAAGTGAAAAGTCATTTTCCCTAAGCTGATCCTGAAATGGAAGCAAGGGGAAGTGGCTCAAGGGAAAGGTCTCTTACTTATGCTCAGCTTCACTGCAATTCTGCGACCTCTCCCTGCCACTTCTCCCGCAGTTTTCAGATGCTACAGCAACACACGAACAGGAATGGCCAAAACAATTACTGGGAAGGGTCACATTTCGACTTTGTGAAAAAATTAGCACTGATAAAGACGGAAAGAAATAGCAGTCGGCCATCATCTGGGTCAAAGTTTGGACGAGCTACTGAATTAGTGTGCATGTACATGCTGCCAAGCAGAAGATGTTACATTGCTGACGACAGATATCAAAATTCATCACACATCAGGTGCCCGATGGGAGTTCCTGCGGGTGGAGTCAAAGATGCCCTGGACCGTGGCCATGAAAGGCTTTTCCTGGAATTTGGCAGCCTCATAGTTTGTCCGGAAGATTGCCTGATGCTTCCAGTGGATGAAGGTCAGCATCGCTGCTGCGCCACTAAACACTACTAAGACAAACAAGCCGAGGATGTGGGCGGTGCCTTCCTCCATCTTTGGCATTTCCTTGCCGGTTTCCATCTCAAAGCTAACAGCCACCCTGAGACCCGTCGAGAAGAGGAACAATGCTAACCCATTGAGCAAACATTTGACGGCCAAATGGCGATAGGTGACAATATTTGGATTGAGGTAGTAGCTTGCAGCAATCTCAAAGCCTGTTGGTCCTGCTGTCTCTAATCGGTAGGTGTGGTAAGTTTGGGCCACACCGACGTACACTGCCATCAAGTTCAAGAACATCACAATGCACAGAATGAAGAAGCTAAGACAGCGCATGATGCCTTCGATGTTCTGAAAATTGAGCTCCTTTTTCATATTGATTACATGTGAACTGGCAGTTAGCATGAGTGAGGACACAACAGCCAGTGACTGAACTGCTGACAGCCTCTTATCCAGCACATTGAGCTGAAAAAACCTGGGGTCATTTTGTAGGTCCATGGACTCGCTTGATACCAGCGCGGCACTTTGCAAAGCCTGTGGCAAGCATCCAATCTGGTTGTGCTCTTTGAACTCCTGATGTTGCAGCTCGAACTCCTCCGTCGCATCCGCTTGCCGCATTCGCAAATATCCTGGTCCTCTGGACTTGTTCGCCATTGCCTGTGCAATTCGATTCATGCTACTTTGAGCAAATCAGCTACAGTTTCACACGTGGAGCGCAGGGATGCAGGGACAAACCCATCACGAGTCAAACCCAAGCCCCAAAAAAAACACGGCGGGTCCCACCTAAGGGGTGGTTGTCAAAATTATGGTCCCTTTTTGGGTACCCTAAATATTAGGGGCCGTATTATAAGAGGGATCCAAAAAGGGACCATAATTTTGACAACCGTTCTAAGCGCAGTAAGAAGCTTTGGACTATGGATCAGCCCTGGTCTTGCAGCCCTCTTTGAGCGAGCACGCTGCAATCAATGTCAGAGCTTCGGTGAAGCCCCCACCCAGGAATAGTGGCATGATAGGAATGTAGGGTAACCTTGTGACTGATACAATCACCACATCCTGCACCTGCAAACCCTAGATCGTAAACCTAAACCCTAAGCCCTAAACCCTAAACACTAAACCCTAAGCCCTAAACCCTGAGGTCACTATTACTGGGTGGGGGCCAAAGCTGAATCACAGCCATCAGAACTCGTCAACCTTGGCTCGTAGGACTTTTTCAAAAAGGGAGGACCCAGGGATATGGGTGGTTGTCAAAATTATGGTCCCTTTTTGGATCCCCTGAAGGATGGCAGGGGAGTCAGTCCCCCTTAGGTAGATGGAATACGGGGTATATGGGGATCTTATCAAGGTAATTATACCCAAAGCCATATTCTATCTACTTAAGGTGGACTGTATTTCGGGAAACTCTCACACGCAGACTTAGGCTTAACACAACCTGCCCCACAGCACGACATGCAGCAAGGATCTACAATCAGCTATGGGACGGATCCCGTCTTTCAATGGCAATATTGAGTATCAAAGGGTGCTTCCGTGGGGCCAGAGCTTGAGTTTGCTTTGTCATTATTTTGGGGCCTGTCAACCTACGGGTGCCAGTCTACTTCGAGAAAAAACGAGACTCGTTTCAGTCCTTGGGCCTGATATTCCTTGCAAAGATCGGGCGATGTTGTGGGACACTTTTGCTTGGCGGACTCCGCCGAAATCTGGTCCTCTTGGCCTGGGCGCCCAAGTAGAAACCCTCCTGAACCCGGCGAGAAATATTGAGGATGCAACCAACAGTGGGTATTTCCCAGGAATGCCTCAGTCTCCTAAGACCGTTGCTGCTCATACTATGGGTGTTGGCAGTGGGACACAAATTGACATCATCCGCCCTGCACTAATTTTCCCTCTCTGCCGCTACGGCAAGTAAGTTGGGTACTATTCCCAGTTTATTCACCAAAACGGGTCCTTCTGGAATGTGAAACAAATGTGGAAAGAGCCCATGAGATGCCCACGCCCTGAGCTCAACACCCGACTCGGACGAGGACTCTTCCGAGCCCTCTTGCACAGCTAGCCGTTCCTCAGCTTCCACTCCAAACTCGACATGCAACATGCAATCCAACAAGACTAATGTTGCAGGAGCAGCAGCTGTCGCCCTCTACACTAGTGAGCCTGCACAAGGATTAGGTGAGCCCCTTAGGTCCTCCAGGAATGAAATGTCCAATTACATGGTTGGAAGCCGAATCAGAGTTGTTGCAAACGGAATGCTGCAAATAGTGTTGATTTTTTGGCAGGCCTTGACTTGAAGACATGCGTTCCACCCTCATGCACCCTACTTGGGTCACACCGCCACCCGTTGCATACGTTCTATCAAGCACGTGGGTTTTCTCCTGGCCAGTGGATTGATGTCGGGCTACCAAACTTAATTCATTGCCGAATCCTTGACAGATCTTAAGGATTTCCCGGTCAGCCCTAACGCGCGAACTCGCCAAAGTAAACACCTCTCAGCGCCGAACCTCAATTTGCAGGGGGAAGTGACTGCACCACATTAGCTGCTGTCAACATCTCCTACAGTCTACCCGAGTTAATAATCAGTTGCGCATCCCCAAAGACGATGTTCAACCCAAATCAAAGAGACCTGGCATTTGCCGATTCCTAGAATTGGTCAAGAAAGATGCTGATGGCCACCAGCAGTTCCAGTCATCGCGCCGCCTTACTTGCGACGCTCATTGCCAGAAATGGCTAGTTCGAGTTGCAGCCGCAATGGTCATGCTAGCAGTGGAACCATGTGCTCTGCAGCGCAATGGCTATAACGTTCTTGTCAATCATTTGGGGCTGGGGAGCCTTCAGCACATTACGTTAGGAGGGGTCTGCAGAGCGCCCGCGCACCGTGCGCAAATTGACTCCTCCATCTAACGGGATCCATACGTCCAAGACCCCCCCACAATGGAACCCACAACAGACTTCGGAGACCTCCACATAGAATTCGATCAATCCAATCCTAAAACTTTAACGACTTGGGTGAAGCGAAGCGCCGCGGTCGTCGGCCGCGGTCCGCAGAGGCTTTCGGCGCGATTCGCCCATCCTGTGCCCCGCACAGGGTTCATGCTTTAGGCCTTGGGGGGCGACAGGTTGTAACGACGACTTTGTAGGGATGTTACAGGCTTTCGGCTTTCTAAGCTTAGGGTCCTCTTTTGCAAGACCCACCTAATGGGATTCCTAGGTGCTGAGTTCCCCAGCCAACGGAAGAGCATTTGCCTTTACGGGGCTTTGTTAACTACCCAGCTAGTAGAAAGCATTTCGGGATCACATCAAAAAGTATGAGCAAGCATAATGACTCCTCAGGAATTAGAAAAACTGCAGGGGAATTCCTGGATTCTTGGGAGAGGCCTTTGTTCCGGGATTAGGGCTTGGGGAATCCAACTTGGATTTGATGAATTTCTATGACCTGAAGCACATCCCTCAACTGAGATTTCAAATGGCCCGGTTGCTGAAAGGGAGCGGATTAGTCCACACTGCTGAGGGACCCAAGGCCAACACTTGACCCTCCACATGGCGGCAACCTCAAACCACATTGCTGTACACCAGTAAAATTCTAGTTCCCATATGATTTTAGATGTTCTTTTCCATTTGCATCTCCATGATTCCTATACCCTATATAACCCCATACACGGCTCACCATGCCATCCTCCAGAACGACACGCTGAAACTCTGCCAGCGTGACGTGGCCACCCTTCAGGGTCAAGTTGCTGGTGCAAGGTTTTTGGGTTTAAGGTTGAGGGCACGAGGCCTTGGGCTTCAAAGGCTTCATGTAACAACCCAGTATCTAACGCAATGTCTAGCAGCACTTGAAGTAACATCCCGGAGGTGAACATGGGACACAAAGAGCTTTCTTGAATGGAGTTTCCTACGCCGACAAGCTAAGTAAGCTATCGTTGAAGGAACTATAAGACCCCAGCTTCAATCCAGCTAAAAGAAGACGGCACAATCAAAAAAATCTTGATTGCAAAGAAGGTAGCCCTTCCCAGCCAGGTTTCCCACCCATAACATGCAAGTAAAGATATTATTGCTGATACTAATCTCAGCCTCATCTTTGTTTGTTTTTTGTATTACACCTTCCATGATGAAGACCCGGCATCGATGCCCTGCTTGCAGGCTCAGGCTGGCCTAGCAAGTGGCCTCTTGATGGGGCTATTTCTTGAAATTAAAGTCCCCCAAAGACACTCACCTACTCGCTTCCCCCTTTGATATTCTAGCCCCGCTAATATAACAAATTCAGGGGAAAGATTAGGGGGAATCGATTAGTCAGGCCATGTCAGGCCTTACAGCAAGGAGAACAAAAGAGCGCCGATACCTTTGCGGAAGCCCTGCCTGCGTGCCGAACTTCTTCAGAAGCATGGCCACACTTCCCTGGGAGCTGGAATTTGAGGGTGATTACTGCGGGCTCATTTTGAAGGGCAAGGGGGTTCAACAGCAATTTTACAACTGCTAGATTACAGAAAAGTCGGGAGAACAGCCAAGACCGTACCTTGGCTATGTCTTTACTGCCAAGTATGCCGACAAGCGTGCCGCCAAGTTGCCTCGAACTCAAACCTTGGAGCACCCACTGCTGCATACCGCGGGCTCACTGCATCTTTGGCGGACATGCATCAGTTGCCCGTGTCTTGCTGAAGTAGTGTGTCTTCAGCATGACCGGGCTCGCCATGGAGCACGTCGTAAGCCGTTAGCCGCTAGCCATGAAACAAATGCCATGACAGCTGACGCACCATGAAACTATGAATGAGCTCATGCCAAGGCGCGCATCGCTCAGAAGCATCTCTTTGATGTCCACAAGCGGCAAAGCACCTTGTCAGGCAAGCCAGCTTTGGGCAGTTCCAGCTGCAGCCGCGGCCCGTCTAGTTGCCACCCAGGCTGCCTTGCCGGCGCACATCCATGTCATTGAAAAGGCTTGTGACCTCGGCATCTGCACTTACTGCACCTATTCTGGGGTAGAAACGCTCCTCATCGCCATCCTGAGACAGAAGCTGCCTGAAGATTGTACTGCTCCTTTTCCTGGCGCCGCGAAATCTGCGATCACTCGCAGCGGTTCAAAGGTGGCTTAGGTCCTGAATGGCTTCCTGCAGCAAGCCCTCATACTCAATGAAATTGTCAGAGGCCTTGGCACAAGCAGGGATGATGTAAAGCCGGCATAGGCAGCCTGCAGTATGGTGCGGCGCGCCTGCTCGACCCGGATGAAGTCCTGGCCAGGCCCGTTAGCTAACAAGTGCAAAACGAGAAAGCGCAAGGTGTTTCAAGCCATTGCGCTGTGAAGACTGCCTATGCTGCATCACCACGTTTTGTTTATTTGCGCTTGCGCGGTCTGGGACCTTGCTCTCAACATCTCTGAATTATTACGGCCGTGCTCAACTCTTTGCAGCAAGTGCATGTTCAAACAGGAGCACTGCCTCACCAGCTCAGAAATCTGCCACCATTCTCCGTTGCAAACTTGTGACTTGAAATAAGTTTGAGCACAACTGGGCGACACATTCGTGAACAGCGCCAATGGCAACTGGGGAGCCCATGCCCAACTTTCAGCAAGCGTCATTGGTGGAAAACACAATAACCTAAGAAACAAAGGATGTCATCAGTCTTATAGGCAAAAATTCAGCGTACTCCGTTCTGGGACCCTACGAACACGACGAAACATTTGTTTCATTGGTTCGCGTTTGGCATTCCATGCCAAACACGCTGTATGCCACTCTCTGCACATCGTTACCTGACTGGTCTGCCAGTGAGCGTCGTGCCCCGGCTCTCGCGTGCAAAAGTCCGCGTCTCCCAAATGGGGGTGTCAGATCTGTCGGTACCTCTTCGGTCTTGGCAGGAATCCTCCTATTGAGTAGACCCTCGTTTTAAGACATCCCCAGATGGCTGTAGTGAGACTTGCCAGAGCACAGGCGAGGAAGAGCTGGCAGATGCACAAAAAGGGTTCCGTACAAAAATAGCAAAAGGTATTGGAGCAAGTTTGGTACACCAAGCGGACATTCAGGGGGCCCAAGCCCAGCGGATGCCAGATGCCTGCCAGCCACATGCCAACAAGGGTTAGTTGGATACCTTGGACCTCCTTTGAAGTTGGGATTTCTGCCTCAGGCCCAACCACTACGATTCGACTTATTTTCCAGTACAATCACACAGGTGCAAAAGGCTTCACGAGAAGTCCAAGTGCTCCGAATTGAATAGAATTTGTATTCTCAAGCGTCGAGCGTGGGTTTTTTCCACTTTACGTACTGTTCTCACGCAACTCCCCAACACCGCTGAATCCCAAGTCTCCAATCCCTGAAATCTTGAAGCAAAGGGCACCCCTAAATCCTAAAGCCTATATATACATATAACCCAAACCCCGGAATCCTGAAACCCAAAATTCCAAAGCCTGGACCACTTTGTAGCCTGGCCTTCGGAGGCATCCTCAGGCACCACCAGCTACGGCCAGACCCACCTGAACAGGGTTTAGGGCTTAGGGCTTAGGGTTTAGGGTTTGGGTCATTCCCCCTTACAGTAACTGGTCTTTATTAAAGGGCTATTGTAACTCCTTTTACCTTTTGGGATAAGTAACAGTTGCTGTAAGGGGGAAAGCCCTAAAGCAAGTGTTATCTATAGTAATATAGTAACTGTCGGGGGATATGGGGATGCCAAAAAATTAAGGGACCCCAAAGATTGTAGCATATTGGAGTCTACATTGGGGTCCACCTTTTTTTCGGAACTACCATTAAGTCATAAAAATGAACCCTCAATTTGTGGATACCCACATATAAGGACAACACATGACCTTGCAGGCTTTCTACGGACCCTCGACAGATCTCACCCTTTGAATTTCCTCACTACTCTACCTGGTCCGTTCTTGTTCTGCTTCTTCCATGTATGTCTGTCTCTCGCTCTCTCTGGTTTTCTCTCGGGAAAATCTCGGTCCCTCAAAACACCTAAACCCTAAACCCAAAATAGTGGTTTCCCTTGTCTTGTCCATTATCCCTATATAACCCTATACTACCAGTATACAATAATAAAGTAGTTTCCATTTTCTTTTCCATTATCCCTATATATCCCCTACATTACCCTATATTATCCCAATATAACCCCCACCGCTGGCCTGACTCTTGTTGAGGCCCGGCCAGTGTGGGTGGCCCGCCCAAGGGGCCGTCTCTAGCCTCACATAGGGTTTAGGGTTATATGGGGTGATATAATATGAAATTATATGGGATCATATAGGGTTTATATCGGATTATATAGGGTTACATGGGGTACTACTGCCCCAATAATGGAGAATCAAATGGAAAAGAAGAGGGAAAATGAAATGGGAACTGGGATTAAGTTGGGCTTGGGTGTAGCTAGGGCTCGGGGTTGAGGCGTGGGGCCTCTTATTGCCTGCATGATACTGTGATTTTCAGTTGCTTACCGGAATCTAGCGGCCTTAGTTTCGACAGCGTTGAAAACCATGCGGGATGGTGCCATGATTTGGTAGTTTCGCAAAATTAGGGGTACCTTTTTGGGGGTCCCCATAATAAGGACTACAATGTTTTGGGGTCTATATTGGGGTCCCCTTATTTAGGGAAATTACTATTTACAACCTACGTTCGGGGAATTCGCGGAGGTCTGAGGTGTAGGGCTGCTTTGGGGCATGAAAATTACGGTAAGGTCAGGTAGGATGCTTAGGAAAGCTGGCCCTTCTATACTTCCCTGGTGCCATCATTTGCGTCACCATTGTCGTCATCATCGTCATCATCATCATCATCATCATTACTATGGTTACTGATATCCTTATGTTTGCAGAGCTTTGCAAAGAGCAAACAGCTCTTGCTGTTGACCAACATAGGAAGACGGTTCACATCACTCCTGCGAATATTTCCCGGTGAGGTTGCAAAGTTCCCGCCAAGTGGCTCCAGCAAAAGCTCTGGGAAGTTGGCTTCTGAGCTGCCTGAGTCCGAACTCGGATGGCCCGGGGCCGCAAAGCATTGCTTTATAATCCCGCCTCCCAACATTTAACACCCCCCCTTCCCATGCGAGCAACATGCCCTGAAAAATGCCAGAATGAATTTGCTGGTCAAGCCTGGGTGCCGATCTCAACTCCCACAAACCCGTTCTTTGCTCTGAGCATAGAAGCAGCCTACACTCTGCTACGAACTAAATAACTAACTACCTGTGACTAACTAACGAACAGGCCGGACCTCTCAACTGCGACAGAAATAATGGCCTGCCCAGTTGCACTTTGAGGCAAACGTTGCTAGGAGGTATTGGTTCTCGACCTTCGCATGCTGCCAGCGCGAAGCACACATGCGTGTGTTCTCCAGATGTTTTCTTAATCTGGTTTCCAGCCATGTGAGCTATAATCTGAACTCCTACTATCCCCCTTAAATACTCTTATAGTAGCCCCCATAGAATACCCTAGATAGCCCCCTTTGAGGAGTTTAGAGTATAGTACACGCGTCAAGCTGCAAGCAGTTGTTAGAAGGAGTTTATGGGCAGCCTCAGCAACTGAACAAGGTTTCGCATGAAAATGCACAGGCAGGAAGCCCTGGGATGATTCTCAACACCTCCCTAGCAAAAAGCCACCAACCCAGCAACAATGCCTCTGGAGCAAACCTTGACGAATTGTGTCTCGAGCTTTCGTGTCTGGGGTACACAAGTAGGCATACGCGTCACCACAAGAGCGCGCTGGTTGAAACTACAACCGCGATTTCACATACAGTGCACTTGCAGTGGATTTACATATCCGGCGTGGTGGGCGCCGTTAGCTTCAATTGGGGCTTGCATATCTCTGCAGTATCCAACCACGGCAAACCGCCGGGACTGCAGTCCGGACTGAACTCCAGATAGGAAAGTGGCTCCTACATTTCATGTTCTGGCCCCCCTTCCGGTGCCAGAAAGCTCAAGACTCGCATTGCGCATATCTGTGACTGGGCGCGCGATGCTGCCTAACGTATCTTTCCAGGGGAACTACAGCGCGGCTTTCTTGCCATGCGTCGAGGTAAGGAAAGCAAAGCTGCCTAAGCTCTAGCCCACCAACCCTAAACGCCTACTATCAGCCTAGTACCCAAGCCCTTGTAGGGTAAATTGGGTCCCCCTCATGTACCCCAATATATTATCATCCTCATTAATGGGGACCCCAAAGAAGGTACCCCTACATTTGCATCGGGGAACCCGCATATGCCAGCCAAAAGGCAGCTCCCCCACCCTGCTGCACAAGGCGACGCAGGAATGCTCGCAGCAAACATGGATCCCTGAGCAGAGCTGAAGTTTTGCAGGCTCTGCAAGGGTCATGCTGGCTTCTGTTCTATAATACGTCAGCAAGCGCCAACAAAGGGCTTGTTCTACCCAGGCAATCAAAGCCCAACATAATTTTGGTATTAAGATTGGAGCAGACAAATTCCGCAGCGACCACAGCGACACAAGAGAAGCTGAAGACAAGGCGAAACCATGCCAAATCTTAATGACATCTGCAAATCTCTCATCTGTATTTGAGAACTTCCAAAGTCTACCGCCCGTCACTTTGAGTCCTTGCCTCTGCATCTGCTTTCAAAATCACACGGCCGTGAAAGTAGCTGACCTTTCAGCAAGACCTTTTTCCAAGAAATTGGGCACCACCCATCCCAAAATATCAAGAAACCCCGGTCTTCCTAAATTTTGCAAACACGAAAATGCCAAGCCCCGGGCACTGTGCCGATGGGCTTCTGCAAGAGCCCCCTCTCTCATCCCAAGAAATGTTCCAATAGACTCCTTCTGTCTTGCTACGTCTCCACACAACCCGTCCAGATCCTAGATTGAGCCTATATACTAACCTAGATGCCTCTAGCATCCTGATAACAGCCTTCTAAGTCATATTGCAATTATTACCACTATTATTGCTATAATTTCGATTAACACCATGATTACTGTTATTACTATCATTCTTGTATACAGCACCTAGCGTCAGCGCGCGGGGCCTGGATTCCAGGGCCTTCTGAAAGCCCTCGTCAGTGAGGGGCAGTTCGGGAAGGTGCAGATGCTGAGCCTGGGCATAGGGTTTAGGGTTTAGCCTTTAGGGATTATGGCTTGGGTTGGATACTGAAATTCGGGAGGGTACCCTTAAAGGGATTATAGGGGATAATGGGTAGATGTGGACTATACAGGGATGTATAGGGCTCAGGTTGGATACTGGGGTTGTAAGGATACACAGGATTTAGAGTATAGCGGCTTACTGATTAGGGATACTTAAAGGCTGAGGTTGAATAAACAATTACTGCCCCCATCCTAGAACAGACTAGAAACACAGTACTGGGGGACTGGTGTGTGATGCGGCACTATGCGCAGCTTGGGATGTAACACGAGCAAGCTCGAGGTCCCAAATGGGGACCCATGACATGACACATCTCCTGTCCCTATGATCAACCCCCCCACGCCAAACCATAAGAAATACCCCCCCCCAGCAGTGCCATTATATATTAGATGAATATCTGTTCTTAAGGGGTTGGGGGGTCCATTATGTGATTATCTTATCACTGCCACGGGATGATGATTTTGGAGCTTAGGCCTCATTAAGCAGGGATTCTCTGGAGGTGATGCCGGCTGTAGGGATGGGCAGGGGCTCTTGATAGCAATAGCATGCAATTGCGTACCAGACAGCTTTAACCAGGAGTTTACTAGAACCTACCCAGGTTGTCTAAGGCTCTGGAGCGACTATTGAGCTACAGGAAGGACATCTCAAAGAATCATGGCCACGGACGACTTGGACATTGACAGGTGGTATCGGCCTCCACAGGTCCCAAAACGCCTTACAAGAGCCAACCCTCGTTGGTCTCTTCCAACACTGCAGCCCCACAACCAGCTGTAAGGTTTCGTCGTAGCCTCCATTTAGCTGCTAGAAAGGCTCGTTGCAGGCCTCGTCTCGGCCGCAACAGCACTGCTGCTGACCCATGGCTCTCGCTGCTTTTTGCCCGGCTAGTGGTTCAATTGGCTGCGGCAGAAAAGGCTTGGTTGTTCTTTCACACACGTACACACCCACACATGCAGAGTCGGGATACAGCAAGCTGTCAGGGACTTGGGGGCTGCTACCCAGAACAGCCGCATTTGCTTCCTGTGGAAACTTTACCCAAGACGCGGGGGTCTGATGATCCTGCCCACTTGTGGGCCATACATCAGGTCGCCTCGCAGGGCTTTCCAAGCTTACTACTTTTGACATGCTCCACGAAGCCATTCTACCTTTGGGACTATGGGGGCCTCAATCTCGATACGGAGACGCATGGGTACTTCGGATCGCTAACTTAGGCTGCACGCCTGGCGCAGCCAAGCCCTTCTTGTCCATTTCATAACATGAAACCAAATCGGCTGGGCTGAGTTAGATGCTGACTGGACCAACTTGCAAAGATGTGGTCTGATTGCAATACTCACAAACAGAAGGGCTCTTCGCATAAGACGCCCCAAAGAGCGATCCGGATATCAGGCAACCCCACCCAGCATCCAATGCATGATTCCGGGGTTTCTCAAAACCCAACCTTCAGGGCCGGACTACAAGGATGATATAGGGGTCCATCATAGGGATTATCTGAGGGTGGCTTTGGGAACCCCATTTCCCTGCTCATGGTCCTCCACTTTCTGTGGTCTGATCTCGCTGTCAGCCAAGATAGCCCTGCAAGTGCAGCGGATGAACATCTACTGACCATGAAGGTGGCGCTAGCTAGAAGATATAAGATGTGGGAGGCGGATGATGAGCATGATGTACAACAGCACGTGCTTCTGGATGAGCCCCAATTTTTGGACCGACCCAGGAGGATATCAGTCCATCTGACAAGGCTAAGTGGACATTCATGCGAAGCTAGATGTGGAATTGTAGAGAAGGAGCCAGCTGTCCCGATATACAGCAGGAAATCACCGACATAGAGAAGTAATAGCGCCCTAAGCACTTCTCCAGGCCCTTCTCATTACTCTTACTCCTGCACAGCTATGTCTCCTTCTACTGCTTCAAGCCCCAGGCCCAGATCCTAGGGTTTAGGGTCGTTTGAATTTCTTTATCGCACCCGTCGCACTAGGCCTGAAGGCTGTCACGTGCACTCTCCGGGTGAAGATCCGACGAGCTGCCTCCTCCTGCAGAGGAACGGTTGAGGGCTGGGGGCCTCAGAGTTTCGGAGTTTAGGGCTGGGGATTCAGGATTTCGGAGCGTTAGGAGTTCAGGAGTTTAGGCTTCGGGGCTTCAGGGCTTAGGAGTTCAGGTTAGGGTCAGGGATCGGCGCTTCAGATTTTAAACGGGCAGCATGAAGCTGCAGGACTCTCTGTCTTACGCAAAGTTTCGGCATCGCGCCACGAACAAGACATGCAGCTTCTACATGTATGATTTGCTGGTTCACTAGTTTTCTGGTTCAGCTCACATTCAATGCGGCCAGGGCACATTTAAAGAGGCGCTCAGTCGTCGCAACTGATCCAAGTTGCAGCACCTTACTTCCAGTGCACATGTCCCAGCAAAATCTACTGGCTTGGCACTATCAGAGTACTGGACAACTGAACGCGCATGAGCCCAAACTGACAAGTGAACAATTTCAACTTACCACCTTCGGACAAACCAGCTTCGGGCATTCAACTTTGAAAAATCCGCAAGCATGCTGGAACGGACCCGGGGGAAAGACAAGTCAAAGACGTAGGAAGAACACCCTGCTCTGGCCATCAGTCTGGAGGTAGCGCTCGGCATCTGAATTGCACGTGCACTTAGAACTTCAATAACGACGAAGTCCTGAAACTACGGAAAGAGAGTTTTTGTCATTTACCTCGCAGACCCGTTGGCCACTTCTGCTGCCAACAGTTAGGAAGAAGCGTTGAGCGGATACATGGTGAAAGATGCCCACACCGTTGCTATTACGATTACTATCGCTATTGCTATTGCTGCCACTGTCCCTTTGACTGTCATTTTGACTAGTCCTATTCTTCTTCTTCACCACCACCACTAATAATAATACTAATGCTACTAATAGTAATGTGTTTCTTTTTTGGCTAGAGGTCGTTTTTGTATAGATGTAGCCAAGCCAGGGACTCCTGCAGTTCATTCAGAAGTTCTGAGCGAAAGAAGGCTTTCGCAGAGCCGCCTCACAAAGATGGGCTGAGCTTCATATGAAAATCAGCCACTGCTTTTTGGCAGGAGGGTGGATGGGTATGTGGTCTCAGCCTTCTGGGTCCTTCTACTATTATGCTTAATCCATAATCTATAATTCTCAAAAATCCTCCGTGGCCTCTTAGGCGGGGCGGGGGACAACAGTTCATGCTAGGGGCGCATACGGCCACAGCCTTGCCTTACAGAGCTCACTGGATGGGATGCTTTGTCTTACCCTGCTCCCTATGGCTTTGATAATAACTGGCGTCGCGCTACTGATTTTGGCCTTGCAAAAACCGAGTATGGCCTGGCTTCTTGTCTGGGGTTTCAGAATAATTTGGATGGCCTTTAGGACCCTAGGGAAATCTGGGAATTAGGGTGTGGAATTCTGGGGAGTCGCTATTAGCACTTAGACGAGGCTGTTTCGAAAGACGCCTACGTTGATACCAGAACCATGAACAACCATTCCCAACAACAATAACCATAGTCTAGGGTTGGCTTTCTTAGGTGGTTGTGATAAACGAGATAGCGGAACCTACCATAACTGCCAAGAACAATGTAGATAGTCACGTTGGAATCTAGGTTGGATATTGGACCTAGGGTTAGACTGATCCCGGGCACCCTGCCCCAGGGCCCCTTAGCCAGAGAGCCCAACTTAGAACATGTTCTTTAATAAGAGTGTGCTGGAGGAGGGTGTGGCTGGAGGGATGACTGGAGGAGGGTGTGGTTGGAGGAGGGGTCGTGGCTAAGAGTGTGGCGTGGCTGGAGGGCTGGGTGGAGGGAGGTGTGGCTGGACGTGGTGGGGGGGGGGGGGGTGGCTGGAGGAGGGAGGGATGGCTGGAGGAACGTGGCTGATCCGGATCAGCGCCTGAACAGGAAAACATCCGGATTTAAACAACTCTTTTATACTACCTCCGCGGCACGTTGGGGTTGGCCGCCCTCCACTTAAAAAAAGAAAAGAAAGTCACCGTAGCCAGGGATCCAAACCCATAATCCAGGCAAACCCCTGAACTGTCCAATGAAGCTGAGTTGCTGATGAGCACGCCCAGCACATCCTGTACAGGCCGTGCAACTTATTGGGGGGGTAGCAGGGAATAGGGGAATACAATCCCTATTATATATATATATATATGTATGTATCCCCTTGTTCCTTACTAATCCTCACTAAGGCAAGGGCATGGAGATGCTTGATTACGATGTTGAGGGTGTAGATACTTCCAGAAGCATCCCCACTCAGGGCGTTGAATAAAGTCAGGAAGCGCCCAAGACCTCAAAAGCCACGCCTTGAGCTTTCCCCTGAGCTGAGTCTGTAAAACTACAGCACTAATACGGGATAGCGACATCCTTGTTGAGAGGATCTTGTGTTTGGGTCCTTACATGATATGGAATTGCTGTCCCTGCGGACCTTCGGCATCTCTTCATCCGAGGAGGAGGAGAACCTAAGGCCAGACTGATATGAGCACTTCTCCGTTCCTTGAGATAGATGTTGACTGTGACGGGCTCTGTGGGTGTCATAACCAGTTGTTCCAAAAGATGCAGTCCAACATGGGAAGAACCTTCTCTGAACAACCTGCTGAAACTCTGGAGGAGGCCGGGAATGGACGATTGACAAATGGAATTCAATCCCTTCAAACAGCTTGTCTGCTTTTGGGGCTTGCACGAATCCTGACCGCCACTCTCCAGAAAAATGTCATCCTAGCTATGTTGTGCACTTTTTCGATCTAGCTGATGTACCTGAGGCCCTGGCCAACCATGATTCAGAGCCTGCAAAGCTCTCGGCCTCTCTTCAGGCTTCTTTCCTTGACAGTGTGCGACAGGAGGACCACCCATGATTTGCATACTACCCGCACCCAATTATAGTCTGCGAAGGACCTCATTCTAAAGTATCGTCTAACTGTTACTGGGTGGGGGCAGTACCTCATCCATACATTAAAATCATCAGGAACCACTCATCTCTGCATCAGTGTGGGCAGGGGGAGACTGAACTGCATGACCACTCTCAGCTCAAAGACCAAAAGTCACTGCATTTTGCCTCAAAGGCATTGCTTTGCCAACAATGTTCCGCATCAGAGCTGGGTCTCTCTAGACTTCCTAGTCTTTCGGTGGGACCTGAAGGATGGAACCTCTTAAAGTTAGAGAAGCAAAATGAAGTGTCAGCTCAGATTCTCAGCATTGACGATACCAGCTCAGCCAGGAGACGCCTCAGTTTAAGCAGGGAACCAAGGAAGGGTCTACTAGTTTCAGAGGATATTATGAGGATTGTGCTCGTTCACTCCTGCTAGGATGAAGTGCCTTGATCTTGACAGCGTTGCACATGCTTGGATACTGCGTGTGGTTTCAGTAAAGCTCTGGTTGACATCCTGCCACCGGGGGACAAAGGCTTGTGGGGCCCTTTTATGGTGATTTGCTGCCTTCAAGAAAGAGGCTGCGATTTCAACAGAGTCCAGAGACAGGCTTTATTGGAACGATTCCAGAAATCACTCGGCGTTGCACATTGAGGGTTATGTTGCAGATAGGTATACTCGCCTTCGGTCTGGCAGGCAAGTTGCATCCGTGTTGGAAACAGCTGCCACGGCGGCTGGTTGAAGACGGTCTGCTGTCCGACCTCCTGAGGGTTTGGGCTTTTGGCCACTTGCGTGGCACAAGGCCGCGCACAGTGTTTTCAGGTTCAGGTTAAGGGCCTCAGGCCGCAAGAATCAAAATGATGAGAGCCAGAATACTAATAGTAAAACCTTAGTAGCAAGGGGCTTCTGGAAGCGCTAGCAAGGATAGGTGAGTGGATGCTGTTACAAGTATTCATGGCTTCCATACCAATTACGTACTTCAACTTCTCATACAATGCCCTGATGAATGCAACGAATCCTTCCATAACCTCACTTTGCAGAAAAGGCCCTGCATGTACTTCCATGTACTAGGGCTTACTAGGGAATATAGGAATATAGTATATATGGGGGTTATATAAGGAATATGTTCCCTTATTCCCCACTTAGAACGAGTGAGTCCAGGAATTGATGCGAGGCAGCAGGCTCCTGTACGTTTTTGGCGTGCACCTTCACAGGGGAAGCAAGAAACTGGGTAAGATTTGTGGCGTCTACGTCTAGGTAGGGTATATGTAGGACTATGTAGGGCTTATGGGGGCAATGGAGAATCAAATGGAAAGGACACTGGAAAATGAAATGGAAACTAGGAACTTCTAGGGATGTAGGGCCGTAATGAAAAATGCGCATACTCAACATGTCTCAAAATGTGCACAACAAGGTCACCCTGTTTGGCACTTCGCCAGGAGTTTGGCAAAATTCGCTTTGCCATTGGTACCGTACCAAAACCAACCCAATGTTTTTGGCAGGACAAGATTATTATTGCCACCCCCATGTTATTGCCGATGGACCTTGTTTAGACCTCTTCGGGCTCCGAACTTGTTAGAAAGCAAATTTTGATTGTCCGGGATTTTCTGGTTCGGCAACAATATATTATTGCCACTCCCTTTATTAATACAATGGTTACATTACACAAAATATCCACAACCCCGGTCATGTCACAATCAAAATTTCAAGCAAGAAAGGAGCAAGGCACGAGCGGTATCCCCGAGAGTTGCAACAGCTGCAAGCTCCAACCTGGTTGTAAAGCAAACGTGCTTCTGCCTGGTGGGAGCCGCTCTCACGCTAAGCCGTATGATAGCCCCCCTACACCTGTAAGTTTGAGCCTAGGCCCTCAATCGAACCTTCACCCCTGAGCACCCTGAATCCAAAACCTTAGCCTGATTTGCTACTATCCACGGCCCCAGACTCAAATTGCATGTCTACTGCCCCCTCTAGGCCATAACCCCTGAACTACCCTTCCTCATAAATCCTACTATAGTAGTTTCCATTTTCTTTTCCATTATTCCAATATTACCCCAATATGCTACAGTAGTTTCCATTTTCTTTTCCATTATTCCAATATTACCCCTGAACCCCAAACCTCAAAGCGCCTGAAAGATGCCTGCCACAGGGTCAGGTCCAGGTCGCGGCACCCGGGCGGTGAGAAGCTGAAAGAACACCACGCCCAGGGAGAAGATGTCCTTGGACTTAAACTTACCCTCCACACAAACATGGAAGCCCATAAGGGGGGCGCTTACAAAGACTACTGTCCTTTTAACACGGTGCTATATGGGCTTCCATGCTTGTTTGGGGCAGGTTTTTGTGACTTGGGTTTTAGGTGTTTTCCTCCCGCCTGAGCACGCAGGGAGAACAATGCGTTTGACATACTGTGCGCATGAGGAAAGGTTCTCAGAGATTCTCCAGAAGGATTGCCCACCGGCCAAAACTAAGACACAATCACCTGCAGAGGGCGATGTGTAGGTACGACATCGTATTTGTTCAGTACCCCAGGGAGTTTTTCAATGCAATGGATTAGTCTCGCAACGCCAGGAAACAGTTCACCCTGCACAGGGCCTGACGATTTTTTGATTCTGGGTTGTGCTGCACACCCTCTGAAAGTGGCTGCTAGGTAAGGTTGTCTGGACAATCATATACGCAGAGTAAAGAAGATGCAGCAACTTCACAAAGCGCAACCTAGTTTCAGAGTGGCATTGGTACTTTCACTGGCTGCTGACATAAGCTGCCTATCTTGTGATT
This sequence comes from Symbiodinium pilosum, assembly GCA_905231905.1. Classification (NCBI taxonomy): domain Eukaryota; class Dinophyceae; order Suessiales; family Symbiodiniaceae; genus Symbiodinium; species Symbiodinium pilosum. Next base: position 26,863 of record CAJNIZ010017036.1, read on the forward strand.
AACAGCATTATACTTATCATCCTTCCAACTTTTACTGCGAAAACGACTGCTTGTTGTTTTGATGAGTTTTACCACAGCTTCCAAAAGTGGCTGCTGCTCTTGTTTACTTTGCGCTTATTGTTTGCAATGGTCCACAAGTGCTTGCGAGTATTGCTGGCATTCTCTACCACTTATCATATCTGACGAACCACATGTGAAAAACCATCCTTAAGATCCGCAGGGATCGGACAAGATGCCGTTAGACTCTAGGGTCCGGTAGTTGTGGCTCTAAGGTACGGGCTACGCAGCATTTAGGATTTGGACTTCAAACTTACCGCCGTCTGAGCAGAAGTGCCCTGGGGCTAATCCTAGAGCACAGGCCACATCCATGGACAGAAGCGTATGCAGGAAAAACATGAGATCGCCCAAGATGGAGTTGAGATTCTCCCAGACTTCAACGTAAAGAACAATAGTTAAGGATGTCGCGGGGTTGAGAGTCATTAGACCCAATGCCCTCTCGTCTTCAGAGTGGTTTTGGTAAGTTTGCCCTTGACTGAGATGGGTGATAATAGTACATCGTAGTCTACAGCCTACAGCTGCAAGCACCAAGTCTCCAACCTAAGATTTTCGCAGGGCAACTGGTTCCAAACACCGACGGAAATTCAGGAGTCTGCACAACCACCAACCCTGTATGTGCGCTCACTCCTCCAAGCCTGCGCATTTAGCCTAGGGACCCTGAGCAAATTAAGGCAGCTTGGTTGCGCCCTGCGGTTGCCAGCGAAGTTTTTTCCATGTTTCAGGTGGGATATAACCTGCACTCGGGCAAACACCGCTGCGCCATTCAAACCCAAAGGCTACCGCAACCCAATTATTGCAAGAGTGCTTCCATGGCATGGACGCAAGCAGATAGAATGACGCGATGCAACCACCGTTGAATGTTACGCTACGCCAGCCCCGCCAATGGCGGCATACTTACTTTCTCTCCGCTGCGAAGCATGGACTGGAAGGTTGTGGGCATTTACTTGCCACCAATATGGGCCACAGTGAATCTGGCCGCCCCCTAATCAATCTCACAATATAGTACCATTATAGAATTTGGGAAGTCTATTAATTATCAGGCGAGTTGAGGGGTTTACAACAGGGGTATCACAGCACGGTGGCCTGGAGTGCCACTGATGCCAGTGACTTTGCTGCAGATGCTCTGCGCGAGACCGAAATCTGGAGCGGGGCAGCCGTGAAGATTCATCAAGGCACGGCTTCGGCCTATAGTCCCCTTAAGTAGATAGAATATGGCTTTGAGCGTATCATTATAGATCCCCATATACCCCATATTTTATCTACTTAAGAGGGACTATAGGGCTTCGCGGCCTACAGTAGTGTTCACAGTTTGTAGATGCATGCGTTATCCTTGCAGGTAGTATTCCATCCTGGTAGTAGTTCCATCCTCTGGCTACGCAGGACTGAGAATTGAAGCTGGAAAAGGTGAGACCAAGGCCTGGCAATGTCGGCAATCGCTTCCTTATCCTCACCAAACCTCTATGGACTAAATTGACTAGATGTCTAATTTGTCCTGCTCTCTACCTCCACCTGGCAGAAGACCCTCTCGATCCAGCCTATGAGAACAACTTCAGGATTTTCGAAGTCGTCGTCATGTCGAATCATAATGTTGGGCTCCTTGATGTCCTAAGCTTGGGAACAATAATTTGAAGAGTCCACAACGGCGATCGAATTTTTAAAGTTTCCCTCGAAACAAGCTCAAATTCTACTGAGTGCCGCATTTCCAATTCAGTGACACGGGAAATATTCTTGCCACAGCTGCGCGTAATGTAGCGCTTGCAGCTGAGATGCACAATGCATCTGAGCCTCTCGATGCAAATATTCCACACCTCGCGCATGAGTTGCAACACAACACATCGTCATGAATGCGTTCACATCGACTTCATAGCAAGCATGCTTTGGGTTGGTAGCCTGCTAGCCTACAATCCAGTTGCCGCTTGGGTGAATACACATGCTGGGACAGAAGCGCCGAATCAAGCCTTGCAAGCACTGTTTGAAAACCTGGCGCCACCAGCTTTCTCGCATTCGGACGCCTTTGTCCTGGAGGCACGTGTAGGCGCATGCAGTTGCAAAGGCTGTTGCCACAGAATCGAAGCTGAGATAAGTCAGGGCTCGTGAGCCCTCTTCGCTAGCTTCGTGAGGTCGCCTCCGAAGTACCTGGAGATTCAAGCTCCCTTCAAATGACCACGGCAAATGTGTGAGCTGCACTGCCGCGCCTTTTTTTCTACAGACGCTGGCAACCCAAATTGACATGGCCAAGTCCGTTTGCGCTCCCAGAAAGAAATAAGCAAGCTGGCAGCCGAAAGTCCTATCGAGAAAACTCCATTCACAACCTGGAGGCCTGGGGCATCAACAACCAGGCGACAGCGACGAGGTAGAAGGCCTCCGTCCACTGGATTGTGCTGGTGCCGGCGGCCAATCACTGGCAAATCCAAGGCCTCTGCACAAAACGGGCTGCCACGAGCGGTCCAGCACGGTGCCAGAAGAGGTACTAGTAACAAGCTTGCGTGAGCTGTGTCATTGAGCCATGGCTCGTCACAAAATTGTAACTCAAGGTCACAACTTGCAAGCCCGCTCTCATGTGCTAAGGAAGCCGCGCGAGTCATCGCGATTCCACATCCATGCCGTCATCTTGAACGCATGCTCAAGCCAACATTCTTTGAATTCACGTTGGGCAACTACAATGTCAATCTCTGTATCTTCAGCATTATTTTCCACTCGTGCAACTTTTCCACAGGCTTGCTGTGTGATGTGTGATGATGTGTGCTGGGATTATGGGGCCCATAGGCCATAGGTTCAAGTCACCAAGATCTCATCACAGTTGCTTGTTGGCAGCTGCGTCGACTGGAATTAGAAGTCATGCCCCTTCTCCCTCTGGAAGTAGCTACCTCTGCATCCTGAACATTTGCAGCCTGCAACGCTTTAGAGACCATGCTGGTGTGCAGTCCCTTCAGTCCACGAGCTCGAAGGTCATCTTTGCTTGTCTCAGAAGATGCTGTACGCCCAAATGGCCCTTTGCCTCTGCATAGGCCAAGGCCTCTGCACCAGCTTTGTCTTGAACTTCCGGGTCTGAGCGTGATTCAAGGAGGACACGCACCACCTGCAACGCGAAGGAAGACATACACTGACCAGGAAGAGGGATTGCATGGTCTTTGGGCTTGCTTATCACGGACTTTACTATCTCAGCGGGCTAATGTAGAGACCCCACTTCAAAAAAAAACACATATCACAAACTCTAAGCTGTTGAGCACGGCTGGATGGATAGACCCAGCTGAGGTCATGGCACCTCTAAACTTTGAAAGCGTCAATGTCAAAGTTTCATGGCAGAATTTTGTGCACAAACAAGATGACCAAAGAAGTAACCTCACGCGCAGCGGCAGCTGAGGAGGGCACCTGCATGTTTGCATCTTGCCCGGATCGGAAACCCAGCCTATCCTGGTCCTCGCCAGGTGTTGCTTTTGCAGGCTGTGTTGTCTGGAGAAATCAACGGGAAGCGCTTACTGAAAGAAAAACTAACTATAACTATGGGTGCTAATCATACCAAAAAATTGTTTTGGAAGCACGTCAGGTCCTCGTAGGCGCAGGCCGCCAGATGTAGAGCTGTGCGGCCCTGAGCCTTACTAGTGGTAGCAATCCCCTCCCCATAATCCCATTAATTTATGTTATATTGAAGTATTTTAAGGATATCTTACAGTGGGGGGGGTGGGGGGTTGAAACATTAGGGGAGGAGATTACTAGGTCTAGGGCCTGCCCCGGGTTGGTGCTTTTGAGGAACTGCTGCTTAAACCATGGTAAAGTTCATCCCCACGAACACAGTCACCAGGGCATCCATGCCCAAACTGCCACAACGTTCATGTTCGAGCGCATCCGCTTACGAGAGCACCCAAACCATGATAACCTTCATCCTGAGGGTATACGCTTGACGTGCCATGACCGAAAAGGGCTGTGATGCTAACGGGGATGCAAGCCACACATATAGCCTTTTTGTAACAGGGATCAGTATTCCCCACAGAATGACTGTGAATATGCAAGCACCGCAAGATCATCCCAATATTGTAAATACGCAAGTCTGCTTAACAAAGACGCAGAAACATCTACCTTTTCAAGCCTGGCTCGCGACTGGAGAAGTAGGCGAGCTAAGGAGCCGTGTCCTCTCCTTACTCGCTGTTAGTATGGAACAAAGAAATATGATATCTATATTGTCCCTTTATGATATTTTCATATAATATATTCATATCATATGTTCCCTTATTCCCTACTAAGCACCAGAAAGTCTCAGCGAAGCCAGATGCAGCGCACCCATCCCCATAGCATCAGACAGCTCAAGGGATGCACGTTGTCTTATTAACTCCTGCGCCACAGCTGCGTGGCCATTAAACGCTGCGTGCAGCAGGGCCGTGGACCCTTGTCTGTCAAGACTGTCCACATGCGCTGCAGAAGCAAGCAAGGACTCCGCCACAGAAGCATGGCCATAACAAGCCGCAGCATGGAGCGGCCGTAGCCCTTCCTGGCCACTTGCACTCATGACATCAGCTTTCTGCGCAAGGAGCCACTTCACTGCATGCTGGGCGCCGTATTTAGATGCCTCACCCAAAGCACTAGTCAGTAGCTCGTCGTCAGTGTGACTGCCTCGTGCGGAGCGGAGCTTATTGAAAAGCATCTCGAGTACCGACACGCGTCCCCGCTGCGCAGACAGTCGTATCATCTCAGGAAAGGTCTCGCCGTCTGCCTCCAGCCCGTTAGCAGTTGCTGAACCCAGCACGAACTCGAGAATGTCAAGATTGCCGGAACGAACTGCCTGATACGCAGCCGCCCTAGTCCTTGCCGGAGTCCAGTCGTGGCTTGTGCAGAAGATGAGCCTGCCCAAGTCTCCGTCAGCCACGGCATGCAGCGCATCCGTCCAGTACTTGCTGGCATGGCTGCCTTCCCCAGAGCCCAAAACAACCCAAGCGGCAATGTTCAAACAATACAACAACCTTGACCAAACCCCTTTTTGCTACCTTCGCTGCAATGCCTTCCCAACCCAAGGCCAGGGTGTCATCCAGATTCCAAGTTGCATGCCACCACTTTGAAGGCACGTACATGACTTCCCCTGGCTCCAGTATTGCCACCTCCAAGCCGTCTGGAGGCTCCAGGATATACCTGGGTGTGCATCATTCCGATACACTCGTGCAATCCAGAATGTAGCCGCAAAGAAGCCGAAAACTTCATCTCTGTCGTCCTACCTAGAGTATACCTCGCCAGCCTACTGCCTGAAGAGCGGCAACAAATTCAAGAAGTAAGATCCTGAAGGAAGCCTAGGTGCCACCAAGGAGGAACAGATGGTGGTCTTGATGCACCGGGCGGTAGCAGGAGCCACACCTTCCTACCAACCAACTGTGCGAGCCAGCTTTCATGGTGATGATGGAACCCCACTCCCGTATGCCCCCGTCCAGCGCTGAAAATCGGAGCGCCATGAATCTCCGAGAGCAGAGATGGAGCTGCGTAGGCATCCCGGATCGCATCATATACCAAGTGATAATCATTCTCAAAAATCACGCCCGTCGCAGGCTCTTGGCTCATGTATGCCCCGAGGGACGCAAGGGACTCAGCAGGACCGGGGTTCCCATACTCGTGCAGAGACGTGCATGGGCGCACGCGCAGCAGTGTCTCGCCCAAGTTCTTACTGAAGTCCTGCAAATCCCAACTCCGACACCTGGGGCACTAGTAATACAATAGGAAGACTAATAGTAGTAGTGATTGTAATAATGAGAACAGTTGTACTGTTACTTAAAATAGTAATAATGATAATAATACGTAGTATTACTAAGCATCAGGGCTGTGGACATTGATCCTGGACGCATGGATTTACAAGCGTTCTATCCAAATGCCAATCATGAAAATGGGTTGGTCAAGGGATTTAAAGTAAGTTACCATAATAGTGGGCACTATATAACAATTAGCGTGGTTCCCCTAATAGGGTACACTTAAACCTTCAACCCCAAGCCCTAAAATAGCAGTTTCCATGTTGGTTTCCATTATCCATTGGTATTTGCATTTGTTAGGCTCCTTAACAGCAAGCAGGAAACACACCCTGACCGAACCCCAGCGACTCGGCGACTTTTGCTTACTTAAGCTTAAGCCTACTAGCAAGATGGAGGCTCAGGGTTTAGTTGTTTTTGTGCGTTTAGGGTTTAATGTTCAGGCTTCAGGGTTTCGGGCTCAGAGTTCAAGAAGTTTTTTTCAACCGGACCTTTTTCCTCTGCAGGAATGCTGCCTACAGCAAGGCCAGTCCAAAGGTAACTTCAATCTGCCGACATTCCGCACCACTTACGGGTACAAACGGAGCAGAAACTCCAACTTCGGTTCTCTAAAAAGTGCAACAGCCAAACTCCACAGGCAAGCAAGATCCCTATAGTTCAAGGTTTGGGGTTAGGGGTTTATGGGTGCTCCAGTGCAAATCACTAAGGCAAAGCTTTCGACTTGCCCTGAGCTGGTGATGTTATATGAGCTATACTCTAACATCCTAGTAAACCCTATAATAGGAACCTTACGGCCCACATAATTCTTGTTTAACCCCCTTTACGGAGTTTAGACTATATATAGGCTAATAATTATTATAATCCTTATTGTAGGGACCCCCAAAAAGTACCCCTGATTTTGGGAAACCCCCAAATCTGCGCCTCCAATCTTCAACGAGGCCGCCGATGCGCAGCGGCTTTGAACGTTCCTAAGAACCATAAGTCTCATATGTACACATGTTATATCATGTATGCTATAAAATATTATTCACTACATGTCCCTAAAGCCGTGGACGACCATCAAAACTCCTCGCATCAGCTGTACTTGACACTGCTCATCTTGAACAGTGGGATGCTCTACAACACAGCGAGGCGAAGCTGCATTAAAACCTAGCTGGTGCCCACTTCAGCTCCACCAAGAGAAATCATGATGCATAGGTGTCTCAGAATCGGGTCCCTCAAAAGGGTCCCTAGGGATTTCTGCGTAATAATTGTGCTTGCTAGTTTTCTCTGTAAGGCTAAACTCCCAAAGTCGTTCTTATCGGCTGCACGGCGTCCAAGGTCCGCAAGCCCCGCGAGGCCACCAAAGGCACCTTCCCCTTCCATGCCCGCAACGCGGTGAGCTCCTTGCTCCTGAGCTTTACGCAAGTTAGGTGTTTAAGATCACGGCTTGTCCGACTGCACGAACACAAGTTAGGGTTTGTGGTTATGTGTACTTGCTGTTCTTTAAACCCCGGCGACTGTTTTTACACTTAGCAGAACTGCGCGAAGGTTGGTGGTTCAGAGATTAGGGTTCAGGGTCTGGAGATCAAGGCTTCGGGCATTGCCGTTTGCACGGGCTTAGCGTTTTACGGATAAGGATTTACAAAGTTCCCTGCTTGCAAGACTTCCATAAAGGTCAGGCAGGACATGCCTAGTCTTTCAGGATTCACTTTGGTGGGGCTCAATGCATGCGCGGCATGTATGGGATATACTGCGTAATGTTACAAGGCTTTTGTGGATTAACCCTAAACCCTAATCCCAAAAGCCCAGGTAAATACAAATTGTATACTGCGAAAGTTAAAACGGAAACTCCGTCACAAGTCGCTCAAAACTTTCGACTTGAACCCTGTACAATTTGTATCAACCCTAATCCCTAAGCCCAAAACCCTAAACCCTACATGTTTCAGGCATTTTTAGGCCAAGGCAAGGTTTCTGAGGATACCCTCGATTTTTCTGGCCAGCCAGCACATCGCTTCGCCGGCCAGCTTGGGAGAAATGGGCGGCCCCCATTTGTTTATAGATTATATTGCGGCACCTAATATATAGGGGTACCAAAATAATACCCTAATTTTTGAGAACTACTCAAATGCCACGATTTGGGGAAGAATTTTGTTCGGCTACTGCCTTCAGTGCAAGCGCATGAGGTTTACGGATGCAGAGTTTAAAACCTGGGCTTTAGGCAGAAGCGGCTCCCCATGATGACTCAACAGCTGAAACACATGAGGTGATGCAAATCGTGCCCAGCTAACGACTTAGATGCTTCTCGAAAGCCGGCCCTCAGGGAATTCAGGGAGATGCAAAGGTTATAAGAGGCGTATGAATGTCCCCTTAGAAATTCTTTTGCTTTTATTTGGAATACTTTGACATTGCAAGTTGGCCAAGGTTCCCGGGCGCAACCCAAGATCCAGATGGTGCCAACGGGCAGCAGAATTTGGTGTCCGACATGGCACCGTGGGCAGTGGCAGGTGAGGCCACACACCCTTCATTCTCTCTTCTACTTGAGCAACTGCGCGCCCTATCAAGGTTTGTCTTCCCCTAAAATGAGGTGCCTGTAAACCCAGGCCTAGCAAAGGACCACAATGTTGCAGCAAAGCACTTCATAGCTGATTCACAGGGCGAACCCAAGCAGCCCTTCGCAAGTGCGAAATACAGGCATGCATCGTAGGCAGTTAGGTCTCCCTGGGGTCACGGTTCGTTGACCAAGTAAAAGAAGTCCTGGTCGTGGAAGGCTTCAAAAGTCCTGCCATGTTGTGGTTGAGGATTCAAACCTGAAAGCATCACACACCTCAACGCCCTCGGCGCCTTGCCACGTGCACGTTATCAAATTCCTTCATTCGGTGATACTCATCCTTAGCTGCACAGGGGGGAGGCAACGCCCGGGGCTCAAAGACTTCTTTTTCTCTATACAAAACAAGCAACAAAACCAAAAAAGAACCGAGCACTCATGTATCAGCATGCATGAGTGCGCAGACAAGAGTCTAGAATTTCTTGCAAGCCTGGCATGATGCGACAGGAGCATCAGGGCTCAGACAACAAAAGTTGATGGCTGTGAAACTGCGAATCGCAAGCAGGCCGGCACTTATGACGACACCATACACCACCATTACGTGCGCAACCAGTGCCCAATGTTGCACTTGCATGCTCGAGGGAACGGGCCGTCTGCCTCCAGCATTTGAATTCTTCTTGCTATAGAACTTGATGCAATATGACGGGCCACTGGAATGGTGGCCACCTCAGACGAGCTTCCAGCAAATGCCAAATCTTTCCATAGTGTCCCGAGATGACAAAGCAGGATGGGATCCCTCGCTTGTGCAAGCAAGGTGCATGTAGAGCAGTAGTCAAACCAGGAGGCGCTTTCGTCTTTTTTGGCCAAGTACATGATACCTCCACACGAAATTCTGTAGCCCGACACTGGCCGATCCTTACCCCTTGTTTTGGAGTTGTAAATGAGTCATATGGCTTTTCAACCACGAGACTTTTGCTAGAGCTTCAACAGCAGAAGACTGACCGACCACCATCGAAATGGCGGCCCCAAAGTCCAAGTCACTCTGCTACGAGCTTCTTTCCATGGCTGATTTGCTGAATCATGGCCAAGTCTAGAACGGGAAACTCCCAGGACATCACTACGAAGGTAAACGGGCCCCACACGCAAGCCTGTTGAGAAGCTTGCAGGCTTGCAGAAGCGATGCCCAGCAAACGGCGCAGAGGAGGTTGGGCAAGTGTATAGTTGAAGGCATGTCGCCGGAGTGAAGCTACTGTGATTGAGAAACGCTACCCGAACAAGCTTGCAACCCAAAAAGGGCCCAAGAAGCACTGCTGACATTCTAACGTAAGTCTAAGTGGATGTCTGCCTGGTTTCGAGGCTAACTACTCTCAACGGTGTCACAAAATCGTAGAGGAAGTCCAAGTTCATGGAGGGTGGGACCCATGGTGCCTTGCCCACCGCGGCCCAGCTCCCGGACCACAGTGTAGCCACCATCCTATAGGCTTTTGTCGCTTGTATTAGGATCCTAAACACTCCTATAGGGGTCGTATAGGGATAATGGAAAAATGGAAATTACTATTTAGGGTTTAGAGTTTAGGGTTTAGGGGACGACTATAGGGGTTTTATAGGGTGTATTGCTTGGGGCAGCGCAAGGCAACCTTCAGGGCGTTCGATGTGGAGACATGAGAGTCGCAGGCACTCAAAATTCCTTACCTTGCTTGACAGACTACGAGAGTGTAGGGCTTCCCAGTTAGCCTTGCCGGCTTGCCGCTGCCAAAAGGAAGATAAGCAGACAGACAGAAAATCTGATGAAGGTAAAGATATTTCTTCAACAGATATTCTTAGGTTCTTTCTCTCTTCCTCTGTTTAGGTTAAGAACCCCACTGCAGTTAGGGTTCAGGGCGTTGGCTAGGGTCGATGGCTATAGCTTTGATGAGTATAGAGTCTGTAGAGTATGGGTTCCCAGAGGATAGCTTGAGAGGAAGTCTCGGCCACCTCACTGACTGACCTCTTGAACCACCCTGAACCTGGTATATCCTGGTATAATATGCATGGTAGATGAGGGTATTTTTCCAATGAGCAAGCTGAGCTCCCGACGCACGCTGTGCTGTTATAGAAAAGCATTCACTGTACTGAAATAAGGGTGAGGCCCAACTTATTCTACTGCCAACGTGAGCTCAAAAGGGAAATCAAATCAATGAGCAACGCATATGGACGCCAACGAGTTTACCTCGAGCAATTACCAAGGGGTATATTCTAGCACATTATGGTATATTATGGTATCTTATGGTATATTGTATATTCTAGTATATTATGGTATACTATGATATATACCGAACAGAAACGTGTTGGGGAGTTTCAAAGCCGGGCATACTCCGCTGACCCACCTCCAGAGTCCGCGCTGCAAATTCCTCATACTTTGAAGGACCGGCCAGATTCCTGGGCTGCTCCGAAATCAAGCCTTGTCAGCCATCACCTAGCTCTATCTAAAAGCCTCTTTTCCCCACAGAGGAACGCTGCGTAGGACAAAAATTCTATAAGTCAAAAGGCAGGGTAGCCTTTTTGCGGCAATTTGTGTTCTGTGTTTTTTGGCTTCGTTAACTTGGAGAAAGAATCATCAGAACGAAGATCCAGAGCTTCGGGGGCACATATGGGTGGCCGAAATCACGGCCCCGATGTAATATAGCCAATTCCCAACAAGGAGCCTCCTATCTTGGGAAGGCCGCATGCCCCATTCAGAACAGTTTCTGCAGGACATGTCGCCATTTTTCAAACCCACTGAATGCCAAGGTTCCAGCGCCACTCCAATAAGGTCTTCTTCACCATGACTCTCCTGGGCTTCAAACCCTAAGCACCGAGTAAAGGTGTCGGTTTTAGGATTTCGGGCCTACTCCAAAAAAGCCCACAAAAGAGGCGGGCCTACTGGAATCCTTTGAGAGGCGGTACCTCTTTATGTCGATGCTTGGTCAGTAGAAGAATACAAGTCTTTGTGGCAAACCATGGTGGCCTGCTTCTACAGACGTCCCAGTCAAGTCCTCGGCACACATGGTCTTCCAATTGATTCGCTGCGTTACGCGAGTCTCTGTGCGTGGCATAGGTCTCCAGAACTTGGACTACAATAACGTCCAGCCTCTAAGCCCGAAAGTACTACCACTGCTATTAGTAATGCGATTAACAATGCTAGTAAATATAGTAATATTAGTATGGCAGAGTGTCACTTCTTCCAGACTCAGCCGGCCACTGCCAGTAAAGTCAAAGCTGGAAAACGTCTCAGGGAGGCTGCCTCAGACTGGGAGGACCAAGATGGGCTCAGGGTCGAGGGTCTTAGGGGATCTAGGGTTCAGGGTTTTAGCGTTTAGGGTTCAAGGTTTTAACGGTGAAGGTGGGGCAGTCCACAGACAGGACTTTACGTAGTTTGGATGAAAAAAAGGGGGCGCCAGTCTGGAGACCACAATTAGCGCTATGAGCACTTCTTGGCATCAATTATAATAGGGTACCTGACATTTTACGGTGCAGCTGTAGTACTACTAGCAATGATAAGAATATAAGAATAATTTCAGTAAGCATACTAATGATAACAATAACAATAGTCGCAGCAGCAGCACCAGCAGCAGCAGGAGTAGCAGTAGCAGTAGGGGTAGCAGTAGCAGTAGCAGTAGGAGCAGCAGCAGCAGCAGCAGCAGTAGTAGCAGTATGTCGCAGTAGTTGTAGTAACAGCACTACAACTGCTACTAATGCTGCTGCTGCGGCGACGACTAGTGCTGCTGCAGCTGCTGCTGCGACGACGACTACTGCTGCTGCGGCTACGACGACCACCATTACTTCCGCGCCTACAGCCACTCCAACTCACCAACTGGTGACACAGTATGACAACTAATTATGACCATTCTCGTCGGTCCTTGAAGGTTACCAGCGCAGCTTTGGTGCTGAAAAGGAAGTCGGGAAGCTCGAAATGCCGAACCTGTGGCAGCGTGAAGCAATCGCAGCGGTCTTTTGAAGGGTACCAGGAAAGGGCTTGGGGAATGGAAGTCTGCCGAAGAAAACTGAATCCGGGGCAGAGCCAAACACAGATCGAACAAGGGCCAAGTACTTACGTGGCCCGAGTTTGATTTTGACGGCAACCTGCTCCCACACAAAACAGCGAAGACTGTGGCCACTGTTCAGAAAGTTCGGAGGGTTTGGCCGCTGAGTTACTACTCGCGGCAGTGACAGTGATATAGAATGTTCACCGCAACCAGCCGCAGTAGAAACTCCCATAAATTACACCAACCAAGAGCAGAAATCACACGGATAAAGAATGCGACTGAAAGCACAGTTGATGGATTGGCCCATGGTGCCGAGAGGCCAGGTCGGCAGTCAAGTTGATGGCCTCGCCAAGGTTCAGGGACCTGACGCAAACGGAAAACGGACACGGTAACAAGCCTCCAGGGTATCGAGGACTGTAGAGGGCATCCTCAAGATGAACATGATATTCACAGTCCAGTTGCCTTGCCTGATGATCATGCAGGCCCGTGGCTTGTATAGGTTTGATAGCTGGACAAGTGGAATACGGCAAGCATGGCACTCAAATGCTGAACCTAAATAGATATATCCCCCATCCTTGATGTCGCGAATAGGGTGCCCCACAACCCAAACCCGCAGGGATCCCTGCACAAAACATGAAAAGCTTACGGCCTTCTGCCCATGCTGTCCTTCCCGCCAGCGTGGCGATGGAAGAAAAACATGACCTTCGTGTTCCGCGTGAGCCTGACCATCAAGAGTCCAATGTCATGGTTGTTTCTGTAATTTCTATGAAGTTTAAACCCCTAAGCTTGGGGCCGAAAATCCACGATGCGGAGAATCGTCGTTGTTCAGGCCATTCGGAACTTTTTGGAACTAGAAACTGGAGATGGCCTCAAAAAGAGTTTTAAGTCCTAATGCAAGGGCCAACCCTGCAAGGAGCTGTAATCTGCACGTGCTCAACACAATGTGCTTCACGGCCACATGGTCTTTCCTCAAAATTTACAAGGCCTTGGGGATCGGAGATGCAATAGAACACCATCTTACCCATGCAAGGCTGCATTCAGCCCTTCTCAACATGAAAGTCCCTACAGCATGCCATCACCAGCGAAGAACCTGGCATATAAGATCACACGGATGATCACTGAAGCCCCAAAGTGCTCCAAAAGAAGATGAAGATTCGAGCAACACAACCTTCTGAAATCGCATCCCTGCTTTCCCGGCAATAAGTCCAGTTCGAAGCTAAACCCATCAACCCCACACCTGAACTCCCGCGCCCTTCCCCCACATGGAGGGCGCCTTTGCTGAAGGCAGCGGTCGATGGCCTGCACTACGTGGTCCCCCGATTCGCGCAGCGGCTCGGCATCGCCAAGGCCCATTGCCATGATAGCTGGAGCTATTTCACTTCAGGTTGTAGAGTTGTCAATTTGTAGGGTTTTGGGGTCGATGAGGTTGTGGGCTTTTTAAGGTCTAGGGTTTTGGGAGTTGAGTTCTTTTTCGAGGTCCGGTTTAGAGCTCTAGGTCTTTGGATGTCTTTAGGGGAAGGGCTGTCAGATTCACACTTCTTCTACGATCGGCATCTCTACTCATGCTGGTTGTTACTACTTCTACTATTGCGATGTCTGCTTCTACCATTGATCTTCCTTTGCGGGAACTGTTGTTGAAGCATCCCGCATTGCATAGACTTTGGTGCCCAGACAACACCATGAAGTGAGGAAGCTCTACAGCAGTGGAGTGTTTGCTGGATTTCCTTACCATGGTGCCTTAATTTAAGTTCCTTAAGCACTAAACCCTATATACTCCTATATTATTACCCCTATTCCCCCTGAAGCCCCCCCTGCACTTGCCTCTCAAGTTTTCGCTTGTTCTCATATGCAGCCTGTCCGTAAAAGACTTCATTCGATGCGAGACCTTGTGCAGCAAGAGCAAAAGTGCTGCGAACAGCAACGATGTTGGGGCTGCTAACAAAGCGCTCTTCAAGGCGCAAACAACTTGAAGCTGATGCCGAAACTGTCGGATAAATATTTGCTCAGTTGTATGCAGGATTTTAGCATCGTTTGAGACAGCGCTGCGCCGGCATCGACAAATCGCCTGACTGTAATCTTATGTAAGCTTCATCAAACGCTACGAAGATCTAATAACCAGCGGAACCATGTAGAAGACGCGAAGCTGCCGCAAGAAGAACAATCCCATGCCCGCCCAGAATTATTCTCGGCATATTGTCTTAGAAGAATCATTTCCATACCCATCAGAAACAGTCATACTCGACTCCCTGGATATGGGCGATTGGCAATTGGGATGCAAACCAGAATCTTAGAGGACAGTTGCTAGAGAGCAGGGAACAGAAGAGGATGTCGACACAACCAGGACTCCCATAACCGACAGCTAAATACGGCCCCATTATATGAGCTATAGTCTAAAAACCTAGTATGCCCCTTAATAACCCCTATAATAGTCCCCTTAATATATCCCTCTAGACCACAAGCCCTAAACCCTACGTAGTGCCCTACATAACACCCCTTTAAGGGGTTTAGACTGCAGCTCATTTGAAGATGTCCCCACACACGGCTCAGCTCGTAACAGTGCCGAAGCTGTTTCGCGTGGGCACTGCTGATGATACTTGAGATTCCTGCCAAAAGGTTTAGGGCTTAAGGTGTAGAGTTTAGGGTTCTCAAAAAATCGGAGGTAGTCTCGACATGGGGCTGCACGATAGAAATATCACACGCCCAGTTTACTGCGCATCATGCTCACAGATTTGCCGAAGGCCCTGCCTGTCTCCCAGCTCCAGCTTGCAAACCAGCGATGCTTGTGGGACTATGAGCAGACTTTGTGCCTGGTCTTCCGCGCGCAGTTGATGGCGGAGGATAGTCATGAGTTGAGCTCAAAGTGGTGCAAGATCCCCTCCAGGGACTTTAAGAGGGACCCCTAATAGGGACCCTGAATCCCATTACCATATATAACCCTTATATAGTCATTATATAACCCCTATACCATTAGGTAGTGCCCAGATTCCCTCTCTTTGCAGCAGTCTACTTAGCTGGCCCGCCTCGCCCCTGGAGCAGAGCTTCACCACAGACTCAGCATCCCCGTGGTCACTTTGCCACTGGCCTCTGCCAGCAACCCCACATGCTCAAATGACGACCCAAAAGTTGAGGAAACCTGCGGCATCCTGTACTTTTATGTGCTGAGGGGTAATGAGGGAGATGTAGCGGTTGAGCAGGTAGCTCCTCTATTCAACAATCAGCCCGTTATCAAAATCCTCACCAGGGGGGGCGGGGTCGCGGGGGAATTAACATCTGCATATTTCTTCTACATGGGTTCTAGTACCCCCTCGAAGTGAGACAATGCTTCCAACAATGGCCCAGGAGCAGAGTCAGAGTACGTATGTTTCGTATGTAGTGCGAGGGGCTTGTAGAAAACACTGCCATCTTGTATACATCTCCTGAAACCCATGATGCCCAAATATGCCCAATATCATGCAGTTGCAATGTTGGCCCGCCTTGTGGCACTTTCCAGCATGCTTTTGATTCTGAAATCCGTTTCAAGGACCCCAGAAAGGAGCCGCCAACGTTTGAAAACCCCGACGTGGCAACATGAGGCTGGGAAGTATTCAAGTGCCAGGCCGGATGAGGAAAGCGGAGCCGTCAGAATCGACTTGGCCGCTTGTCTAAGGAATCGCACCTCGTTGTAGGGCTCGCGCAGGTACATGATAGGGGTAAAGCGGGAACTGTGCAGAGATCTAAATGGATCCAGGGTTTTTTGGGTAGCTTCCTAAACAGAAGCGTCAGAACAATCGGTGCAGGTAGGGCCCACGAAAGAACCCGCTCTTGACTGCGAAAACCTCATGTCGCAGCCAGCAGACTGCTGAGTCTAAGGCCCTGGCCGACGTCTCACCTGAGAACACACCCATGCTTGCCTTCAGTTTGCCGCCTTCGTGATGGCATGGTAACTGGATGCCACATGAACGATTATTGAATCTAGACTGGATTCTCTTGCAAACACCTTATACAGGTATTGCTGCCACTCGAAGTAGCAATGTTCACGCTTGGCTTGTGCTCGAAAATCACCAACTTACCCATCAGTGTTGCATCTGAGGCCCGCTCCGTCAGAACTCGTCTGCATGGCCTTCGCAGGGGTGTAGAGCAAGTCACATCACCATCAGTTCTCACAGAAAAACAAAACGGAAAACTGACGTTGTAGTGTCCAGCAGCAATGGGAAAAAGAGTCTGCCAGTATCACAACATTTTCACATCCAGCTATGGTAAGTGGAAACCGCTATGCAATTCAGCAATTCCCATTTTCCACCAACACGAGAAGCACTGCTTCTTTGCAGGCCTCTGAAGCCGCGCCCTTGGAGAAGGATACCTGTTGAGGCCACACGCAGGGCTTCCAAACTTAGGTGTACAAAAACGGTGGCAAAAGATTCTGGAGTGGGGCATCATCCAGCAGCGATAGATCTTTAGACTTACGGCCCGAGGCATAGACACGTGTCTTTAGAATCTTGGCAGCATTCAGAAAAACTTGAAGCCAAGCCACATGCAGCACCAGGCCTCTGCCTACCTCTGTCCACTTGTCCTTCGAACGACGCAGTCACGGAAAGAAGGCACGATAGCTGCAAAGAGCTCAACGTCTATCGCAGCACTCCCACGTCCTCGGCCTCCGATATTAACAGCCTAGCCTTCGAGCAGCGTTGGACCACCTGGAAGAACGGTTTTCAAACTCTTTGTGGGAAGGGCTGCTGGAAGGATGATTGTATCCTTGACTGGCAGGCGCAGTTTTTGGATCCTTCGCGCACATGGTGGCAGCTTCCGCATTATTTCAAAGGTCCACCACGAATCCCACTACCAATCAAGAACGTGCCAGGGCACCCTGACGCTGAAGGGATTGCATTCGATTTTCTTGGGGAACGATCAAGGATGCTGTCCAAAATGTAAAGAATTGTTTTTTGCGGAGTCTGTCTGTAACAGTCAACAGCCACTCAATGTGGAAAAGTCATGAGATGCCTTGCACACGGCGCACTATTTGGCACTCGTCAATGGAAAAGGCAGGTGCTTGACCTGCTGTGATCAATGAATTTGCATGCCTCTGGAAAAAAGGAGCTTAAATCTGGGGGCCGCGCCCCGCATTTTGAAGCATTGCAGATGAGATTTAATCGAAGGCGCACGGCGCCGGCAACATTCTCTGTTGTGCGCACTAGCTGGTTGGGCAAAAGAAGCATGGCGAATGGCCCTGCTTTTAGGCCTGTAAAAGCTGTCACTGCAAAGTGTCATTTAACTATGGAACCTGATTGCCTCAAGTCTTGCCGAAGCACGACCTGAAATCAGCGAAAGAAACGTTCCACGCGGATGGACTGCCAAGTTCTTCAGCCAAAATGTCTTGCAGTGGTTCATGAAAAGTCTACCTTGTGACCAAGGCGCGTGGAGAGTTAACTTCACCTTGGATTCGAGATACCGTGCATGCAGCATTGTCCATGAGCTGAAGTGAGCATCAGATTTAAAAGGTGAAGACCGAACAACACCCTGATTGCAATGACTTAGTTCAGGTGAAAGTTCCGGAACAGCCACAGCCAGCATCTAGAGGTCTCTACCCCCCTGTCTGTCTGCACGCCGTTACCCGTTGAGGAACCCATTCCTGGTCTTGGACACAAGTTTTCAGAAGGGTAGAACTGCTAGACCCCTTTGAGAAACCTTTTTGGACTGGAAACTTCATACACAGATGTGTCATGCTTTTTGTAGTAACTGGATTCTTGGGGTTTCCAAGAAGGAGTATGCATGCCAAATAACGACACTAAATAAAGTGCTCACCTTGTGTGCGGCCTCTTGCTAGCTGGCCCGCTTTTTGGGAAACACCCAAATGGTAGTTTCCCAAAATGGGGGAACCCAGTATAGAGCCCCAAATACTACAGTCCTTTTTACGAGGACTGTCAAAAAGGTATCCCTAATTTTGGGAAACACCCAAACTCTAAACCCTAAATAGTCGCTTCCATTTCCTTTTCCATTATCCCCTAGATAACCTTTATATAACCCCATTATAACCCATGTGCATTATTAGAGTATGCATCCAGGTGCAGAAGGGAGCTGCGCTCGCTGTCCGGCAGCTTCTCAAGCAGTGCCTGACAGCTAAGCTTTTGGCTTCTGTTCATTCCAGGTCCCCTGTTGGGGTTTTCCTGGTAAGTACATGGTGCACCCACTTCATTGGCTACTGTTCAAACTTTCACTAACTTTCACTACTACTCTTCCTCCTCCTTTTCTCGACTATGATAAGGAGCCCCCGCCTGGATCTGCCGCTTGGTAGCCTCCACTCTGAGCTGCTCCACCTTCTCAGCCTGGCTGAAGCAAGAATTCCTACGAGGCTCGGGTCGGGGCTCTGGCTGCGGATCTCTGCCGCTTTGCAGTTGCATGGCCATACAGAGTCTTACAGCATCCAGATGTGAGGACTTTCCGGCTAAGAGCGCTCACTTCTCAATCTGTTTTTGAGATTTCTCAAGTTGGCTACTGTGTACCCCCTTTCCGCCGCCAGGCCTCACACTGCAGCAAACAGTGACTACCTACCATGATCCTCGCACCACCAACAAAGAGGATATGATAATGCTGCTGCTGCTGCTGATGATGATGATGATGATGGAGGTGGTGGTGGCGGCGGTGATTCACGCAGTTGAGCAGAAGCCACTGAATGCAGCAATCCCCTACTAACCTGCTTGTCACAGAGATCACAGCAAACCGATGGGAATGCTACATAAGGCATTTGCACAGACTGCGGCATTCAATTCTCTCGAGTGCTATTAACTGGCTGTGCTGCCAGATATCGCGGCTTCTGCAGTTTCTCTTGGGATGGTGGGGAAGAACGACCCCATTCTCGACGAGGAAAACAATGACAAGCTTGATCAGCGCACGCCCCGTCACGCTGACTGCAAACACTCACAACTGGTAGCATCACCAAAGCGAAGCAAGTGATACATCTCAAAACAGGGTCCCCGTTTTGAACATCTTGAAACCTAAAAACAAAAAGTTTTGGCCCAGGAGCGAAGGGGGTCCCCTCCAGGAAGGTCACAGCTTTCTCATCTTCATCAGCCATGCCAGCCTCCCATTGCAGTGATGCAATGTATTGTGGCTTCTTCAGGACAAGCGGGAAGTTTTGCATCTGGCTTGCAACGACTCTGCCAGGCAAACAACTAACCCCGTCAAGCGGGAAGTTACCTTTGGGAACCTAAACCCCCAACAAACCCTCAACCCTAAAACCTAAGTCTAAACCCTAAACCCCAAAGCCCTAAACCCTGAAGCTAGAGGACTAGGACCATCCTTAAGGATTGCCCGCTTTGCCAACCGCATTGGCTAGGAGGTGTCTAGCTCTGAAAACTATATAATGAATGGAAGAGTTTAGGGGGTAACACTAACTTTAATGCCGGGAGTCTGCGCCCAGAAATAGATCCGCGATGCGTTTTGTGAAGCCCTCAGAAGACATGTCTACATACATGTATATACGTACACATATATATTTTCCCCCATGCTTCCAAACTGTCACATCCAAACGCGCAGACCTGAACTTTATGCTGCGTTATCAACCCAAAAAAACCCTATCTCCGCATGCAGCCGCTCAAATCCCAGAATCCGCTAGCAAATCCTGCTGTGCCCGTCGCCTCGGACAGCCAGGAGGAGAGAAGATCTTGAGCAGCCTGCTGTGTTCAACTGCAGGCCATTCAAAAGACTGGGCTCTCGGTAACAACTAACGACTACGTAAGAACATGTAAGAAGAGCATCAAGAGAGAAAAGCAATGGTAAGGGTTGTAAAGAGAGCGGGCAGGTCGTACGGCATGGCCGCATGGCAGCACTGCTCATGAAGACTGGGGGTGGTCAACTTTGCTTGCAGCCGAAGCTACACCAGCAGCAAAAACGTTCCAGCCTTAGAGGACAACTCCGGATCAGCTTCGCGCATGCTGTGCTCCACTTCCTCAGGGCACCCCAGGAACAGCCACGCAGGCAACTTGTGCCTAATCACATATCCTAAAAGCGGCAGTCGTCTCATGGTAGCTAGTGGCGATCACCTAATTCAAGGGCAACTTCATAATTTCACGTTTCATGGCACTTTACTGGGATTGGAGGAAGTGCCGCAATGTTCATTCCACTCAGCCATCGCACACCATGCAGCCGAAATTACCCAAAAACCTGAAATGTGCGAGGCCTGCTTTGCAATGCAAAAACTTTTGCCCCGAAATCCACACCCACGGTTCTCGTCCTTGAGCAGGAGTCGGCACCTCACTCTCCAGTAGAAGAACTCTCTGGACCGGCGCCACTCCAGTCCCTGGAAAGAGGTGACATACAGGCGATTAAAAGTCGACCACTGCGCACCAACCGCAGGTCTCACGGACACACAAGCGGCCTTCCGAATGACGCCCTTCGCTTCCATGCGCCCTGTGCGATCATGCAAGTCGGCAAACTCGCACGCGATTTGGGTGTAGAGAGGCTGGAGCTTCTCCTCACCAGCATTTTGCGAATTGGGCTTTGCATTTTATGGGTGTCTTCACCATGGCAAAAGCTCGGGCTGCCCTGTGTACATGGCCGGTTCATGCTGGTTCCTGCGCTCGACTACCCCAACACAACCTCATAAGCTGTGGCTTCCAACCCCAAACAGCCAACCGTAGAGAAAAGCAGAACAGCTTCCGAGTGTCCTCGCGAGCCTTGATCTGCATCTCGATATCTGAGGCTGCGCTCCCAACCTCTGAGGATGAGGACTCCTGTCAAGGGTTGCAGGGTGGGACTTTCAGAACCCTAGGGTTTTGAGAGACCTTTAAAGGACTATAGTACCTAGATGTACCTTTAGTCCTGTGACCCTGGTGTCGCAGAGAGCCGGGCAGGTATCTCATGGAATGCTCCTTTGATCTACAGTAGTACATGAGGTAAGTGGCATCAAAGCCCTTGTCAGGTTACGGGATCTTAGAAGAACTTAGGTAAGGCTTTCTGGAAAATGCTTATGCTTCAGGGGCACATCATCTATGGCATAATGGCTTGGATGCGGGAGTGAAGGTCCGGATAAGATTAACACGTGCGGCTCTGGCTTGAACACACGAGCGTAGCCCTTGCAAAGCCATGACAAGATGGAAGATGAAGCAGAAGCGACACGAGAAGAGTGGCATTGATGTTGCCGAAACTGCAGCTTTGGTAGTAGCAACATGTAACAACAGCACAAGAAGCAGTAGAAGCAGCAGGATGTACTTGCAGATGCTGTGGGCACGACGGAAATGATGATGACCTTCATACGGGCAGCATTGCAAAAAGGCTTCAGCAGCAATACGAAAGTGCACCAGTCCTCGAGCATCGCGTCGTACTTCCGCAGCTCAGGATCTAGTCGATGCATCATGTCCTCCAAACTGCATACAGTATGCTGCGAAAAGGCATTTCATGCAAAGACATTTGGCCTAAACTCAGCCTGATCCCTGCGGTTTAGTCCCCAGGTCCAGCTGCTTTTCTGGATATTGCTCGAAGCTGCGGCCCCCTGTGCGACCCTCAAACACATAGGCACTTCCTTTGTAGAATTCCCAAAACGAAACCCGAAAAGGAGAACGAATTGAACATACCCCCGGTACCATCCAAGCTCATGGGGACCAGGCCTTCTGCTGCGCGGCGCGGAACTTAACCTGCAAGGTAAATTGTAGGCTGCTAGACTCCCGTTCTGAAACCTAGCAGCAAAACATACACATGCAAAGTAGGAGTCCCAAAACAAGAACTGTAGGGGGCATGCCAGGGATTCAGAGCCATGAATCTCAATGTTGTAGAGAGAGCCTAGCCTCCACGATTCCAGGCGGCTCAAGAATGCCCCCTCGAGAATCCACATCAGCGTACATCTCCTGGCAGGTGCAGGCTGCCGTGTGACAGAAAACATCTTGAACGCTTCGCAAGATTGACGGGTAATCATCCTGAGATTGAAGCAGTTACCATCACAAGTTCAGTTAAATCATCCCATCACAACCTTTCCCGCAGCTTCTGCAACCCCTCAGGATTGCAGCCAAGGCTCCATCTGCTCTGGATTGATGGTCGGGTCGATCACGACCCACGACCCACCCCGCAACTCTCCCCCGGGAGGGATGTACACGAAAACGGGGCTTTTGTACTCCACCAGCGCGTCCACAATCTGTGCCCCAAACTTCAAGACTTCTTGATACATATCGCGGGTTCCACCTGGCCATCTGTCAAATCAATGGCTGACATAATTAATTGTTCTCCTGAGATCCGCATACACCCCAAGGACTACACCTGTGTGCCCAACCTGAGAAGCCACGCCAATTGGCGAAGATGATCAGGGGAAGGTTCTCGCCGCGGTTGAAGTCGCGGATTGCTGTTGCCGTCTTGAAGGCGCTGTCTGGAAACCAAACTTGACCTTCGGCTCTGACAGCAAGAGCTTGCACGCACAAGCTTGGCTTCATCACTGGTCTGCAACTGCAGAGGGTGACGGGAATTAGTGCCTCATTCACCACCAGCTCCAACAAACTGGTTCTCGCACTCACAATATCGCTTTACCAGAAAATGGAAAACATAGCTTCCATCTTTCGAGTCTTCGGACATCTTCGGACTAAACCACTGGATTCCCCGTCAAAACATGCTCCCCTCTGATCTTTAAATCCCTAGGTCGTGAACTGTGTCCTTACCAACCCCCGTAATATGCTTCCTATTGCAAGCCTGGTGCACCACGTTTCTAATCCTGTGTACTGACATCCTGCAAGCGCTCCTGTACCTGGACTCACACGCAGCCAGAATGTAGCTAGAACCCTCCCTTTTTTCTGGGGGTTGCCGTAGGTGGGGGGGCGGCAATGGAAACCCCGCATTCGAATCCAATGGAGTTACTACGTGTGGGAGACCCTCAGGTCCTACCGCAACCAGCTTCTCCAAGGCCAGGAACCAGCTTGTGGTTCCACAACCTCCTGACTAGCCGGATTTGCGGGATCTGCCGGAATCCGTCGGTCCATGTTTCCTGAGCAAGGGATTCTACGAGGTTCGGGATTTCTGCAACTTTTTGGCCTCCTTTAATATATTGTGCCTGCAAGAACAACTATTCTCGCCTAAATCACGACATACGGCAGGGCCATGCAGGGCCCACTCCTCAGGGCCCCCTTCTCTTGCAAGTACGAACTACGAAGGGCTTATAGATATAGAGATACCCTG
Source organism: Symbiodinium pilosum (assembly GCA_905231905.1). Taxonomy (NCBI): domain Eukaryota; class Dinophyceae; order Suessiales; family Symbiodiniaceae; genus Symbiodinium; species Symbiodinium pilosum. The sequence goes on from CAJNIZ010017036.1 coordinate 50,298, forward strand.
GCAAGGAAGATATAGAGGTGGGGTTGTATAAAAACCCCGT